>JAWPHD010005347.1:122500-165623 GCA_037043455.1 Cyrtodaria siliqua | reverse complement strand
ACACACAATACAACGCAAACTCGGCCAATATGAACAGAAAGTCGGCCAATATGAAAAAAACAAGGCCAATATGAAGAAACTCGCCAATACGATATTTAAGTGACGTCATTCACGTTAAGTAACGTTATTCGCGCTCGCTTTTTGACATATAAATGAAATTAACGCTACTATGAATAAACGCAAAGTATGTCAAAATAATTTGATTAAAAACAAAATATACTGTAGTGGCTGTTAATTAACAAAATTGTCATTAATTAAGTGTTTTCATATTGTTCGAGTTATTTGTCCTCGGACTGTCATATTGGCCCACAGTAAAACGGAACTTACGTTATTAAGCGACGTCGTTTGGCGCGCTATTTCTTAGTATTGATGCCGTACGGCTCAACCCGGGGCTAGAGGGCCATACTGACGTCATTTCGAATTTTCAAATTCATCACGGATATTCGGCAGGTGCCCTCCTGATTTTTCAGGACTTCATCCGCGGTGCGGTTATTCGGTGTGCATATAATCCTAATACATTTAGGGATTCACGAAGTTTGGTGCTTTTGTCCGGTGTGTCTAGATTGGGTTCTAAAACCTGGGTTTTGGTCAATACGGCGTACTGTACGCGTATGAAAAACTGCGATGTCGGCGTACGGCGTACCACAACCCGGCGTACGGAATACTGGCTAATATGGGTCGGAATCCGGCGTACGAAAAGGGGGTCGGTACCCTCATGCTACAAGGATCCAGAACCAGGGCCTAGGGAAAATAGGACTTTCGAAATCGCCCTAACTTTGGCGAGATTTGCCCTAACGTTTTGGGCGATTTTGGCGAAATTTTTAGAGTTTCAACGAAACCTTCAAAAAACATATTATAAAAGTTAATTTTAAAAATAATGTCTTATTTTTAACTTATGATAAGCAGCAAGTGACGTTAAAAAGTTTAACTGATGCAATTGTCGCTGTACGTTTACGTCACACAAACGTCGAATGTATACGTGTGAAAATTGTTTATGCTAATCGCTAGTGGGCGCTTTAATTGGCCTAATCTGCCCAGACCGATATCTGCAAGTAAGACATACATGATACGGTCCAGCTGGCCGAGACTATAATGTAACTGTGTTGATTTTTTTAATTTCGGGGCTCAGTGGCTCGTTTGTCGAGCTTTGCTCGTCTGAATGTTTTCACGACTTTCGTGAAAATTACTTTGCGTTTTTTTAGACTTTTTCGGTAATTGCCGCCATTACACTGGAGATGAAATTGAAGTTGGACGCATTATGAAAATTAGTTGTGTTTTAGTAAGTTTATCATATTTTATTCGTTTACATACATGTACATACGTGTAACATATAGTCGGGCTTCGCCCGACCTGCAGGTCGAACTTTGCCCGTATAAGATCTGAGCTTATCTGAGCTTATTCTTCCATAAGCCCTCGATTGTTTTTCGGTACATATCTTCCACATGCAGTTTTTCGAGGCTCATCACCATAAAGTCAGTAAACGCTATGGCCTTCACTATAAAAATGGGCAGCTACCGGGTCGTCATGCTTGGTCCTGATTCTGGATAAATTTAGTAGGTGGCGTTGATATAGTGTATCTCCCGTCTCTCCAACATAAATGTAGTTATTGCAGGTCTTGCAAAATACTGCATATACCTCCGTTGGTAGACTTACAGTCTAAATAGTTACGGACGTTGTTAACGTTTCCGTCGTTGCCCTGGAACTTATCTGCTGCCATCATGTGCGGGCAGCGTTTCGATCGACATGGTGCGCTTGTAATATACTATATATAATTATTATTATTATTTTGAGAGTCCGAACACTATAGACACAGTATAAACGTCTTTAACCAGCTTGATCAACCCCCAAAACTGGAGTGTCGAACTAAGAGTTACCAACTTATAATTCATTCTTCGCATATACAATCATGGATATGTTTAAAAAACTGTGAACAAACCTATAATTTTAATCGGCACACCTACATTATTACATGACCTGAACACATGAATAGAGTTTTGATAAACAGTTTTGTATTGTAATTGTGTCGTTATTTGGCGGGTTAGTTTCTTTAATTTACTAGTAGTGCAAGACATAAGCCTCAGACGTTCAGGAACAATGTTAATTGAGATATTCCACCGTCTTCAGAATCTGCAATAAAATATATACTTACAACACATATATATAATATATACTCAGTTGCAAGAGAAATACTGGACACTTTGAAAATTTTACTTTACACCCTATCGTCTTCATCAGGCGACAGTCCCTGAATGATTCGACCTGTTGAAAAACAAAAGACAACATGATATTGGCAATGGATGTTAAAAGCTTTGGTAGCAAACATGACATATTTGTCAATTTATTTATAAAAAAACTACAATTAAATCCAAACAAAACTCAGTGTCCACTTTCGTTTGCAACTGAGTATAAAAAGAAACGCGACACGGGAATTTCCGGAATATATTGTATTTCCATATTATTCCAAGGAAATCCCAAGATGTTTTGTAAAAAAAAAGTTGCAGTTAGAGAAAGGACACAACTGTGATGCTGTAGACGTTGTAATCACAGTACACGTTGTAATAAGAAATTCATAAATGTTGAAGTTCCTCTTTGAAAAGTTGAGCCAGTTCAGTATTGTATTTGACTAAAGAGTTTGCAAAAGTTTGCATCCTAAATTTGCTCACATGCTTGAGCCAAACGCGTACTCTGTCAATAATAAAACTTTGCAGGAATACTATTTGCTGTGTTACGTGTTGTTTTAGTCTTTTTTCCGAAAGGAAAGCTCTTACGTAGCCATGTACCATTCGGTTAACAGCTGCATATTGTACATATAATTTAATAGCGAAAATTCCCGTGTCGCGTTTCTTTTTCCTTTCAGTTTATATGTATGTATTGTTGCCGATAAAACGAAATATATAACGAAACCAGCAGTTAGGTAGCAATCTATATTGAAAATCAGTCAGAAACTATAGAAGATGTGGTCGTTTAAAACGTGTATAATGCTGTGGCCAATTTGAAATGCATTTTTCACGGACTCGCCTTAGTCCACTCCACTATCCACCTACGAGTTTATCGATCGTTATTGATCACCTATACTCATCAAAATAATTTAAGGACCACGTTTTGATTTGAGTCATTTTAAGTGCTGTTTTTGAATGATTTACTGTACTGTCCTTTTTCAATTTAAAGTTTAGCTGTATTATTTTATGATCGTTAAGTGACATACATGTATTAACTTGTTCTATGGTAATCCAGAATATTAAAGATTATGTAACTCATACTGTTATTTTTTGTGGTCCTTACATTATTTTGAGGAGTATATATTAGGTATGTGTGCATATACGTGCTTCATGTGCATAACAAAGAAGAACAGGACCTTTTATATGGCATAAGGTATCTTGGGCTCATAATACAGATTAAATGAGTTTTATAACAGAACAAATTCTTTATTCACTTAAACTTTACAGTTTTTCGTGATACACAAAAACATATATTTACATTCAATATACACGTGAACAAGTATGGTGTATGACAATACATTCAAAAGAAATTGCATTACATAAATACAGATTTTGAACATATAATAAACATTGGATAAACTATTATTAGCACTTATATTACAGTGTTTTTTTTATGCCTAATTTGAGGGCGTTATTCGGCCCCATTCACAATGCCTTAAAGTATACTTTTTTCACAATTATATCCAAAAAATTCACAATCTGATTTTTTTATTTTTTTTTTATTTTTTTTTTTTTTAGGGTAAATACAGACCAGTAAGGATACTAGTCTTAATATACGCTGGTGTTAAAACTACCAAAAACAAAACTTAAAACCAAGGGATATTAAACTGTGAAATTAAAAGTGAAAAATGTTTCTTTTCTTTTGTTATAATATTTCGCAATTTTCACAATTTCTAGAAAAATGCCGCTATTTTTCACAATGGCACAGGCACAGGCTGCATTCACAAAACACATAAAAAACCACTGTATTAGTCTTAGTGAAACTGACAATAATCACAATATAAAGTAGGGAATTACACTCAAACAAGAAAATCAAATTTTCTTAAAAAATAAGTTATATTGCTTATCAACAAAGAATGTTTATATATGCACGCGTGGTATATGAGGTTTAATATATTGAAATATGACAGTTGTTTATGCACTCAAACAAGAAAATCAAATTTTCTTAAAAAATAAGTTAGATTGCTTATCAACAAAGAATGTTTATATATGCACGCGTGGTATATGAGGTTTAATATATTGAAATATGACAGTTGTTTATGCACCCAAACAAGAAAATCAAATTGTCTTAAAAAATAAGTTAAGATTGCTTATCAACAAAAAATGTTTATATATGCACGCGTGGTATATGAGGTTTAATATATTGAAATATGACAGTTGTTTATGCACTCAAACAAGAAAATCAAATTGTCTTAAAAATAAGTTAGATTGCTTATCAACAAAGAATGTTTATATATGCACGCGTGGTATATGAGGTTTAATATATTGAAATATGACAGTTGTTTATGCACTCAAACAAGAAAATCAAATTGTCTTAAAATATAAGTTAGATTGCTGATTACCAAAGAATGTTTATATATGCACTTAGATTGCTAATTACCAAAGAATGTTTATATATGCACGCGTGGTATATGAGGTTTAATATATTGAAAGTTGTTTATGCAGGCATTGCTTTGTTTCTTCAGAAACCTCTCTTGATTGGGTCGACTCTGACACCTAAAAATCTATAAAGAGTTGCATCGTAGCTCTATGGTATATGTACACACCATAAGAGCTAGGATTCTCGCAGCTAATCCTCATCATGATCGAATGAATACATCTTACAAAGACCCATAGCTTTCTGATTCATATTTTTGATATATTTCCCTTTGAAAACGATTGAATGAAACGATGGGCGTATATGCCGTACCGCTAGGTGGTGCTCTTGTTTTTGTCTTTTGTCTCAACGGTTATTTTCTTGTCGCTCTGTCTTCTGCCAAGTCATTGAGTACTTTGTGGTTTTCTAAATTTTGCTTTATATATCATCTGTGTGTTTTGTTCATAACAAGGTGCGGCTTAGAAAAGGAACGATTGTGATTGTGATTATTTGATATAACATTGACTTCCACCCAATAACCGTACTTCTACCGAAGGATTTATAGGAAAGTTCAACTCATATGTGGCTTATAGAAATGAAACTTATACTTGTTATTTGGATCATCTGGTGAAAGGTCAAGGCCAATGCAACCGCTCTTTTAACGTAATATTCTCTTGAGGGATTTTAACGAAACTTTAACACAAGGTGCGGCTCATGGAAAGAAAACTCGGGATATGTATTCGGATCGTTTTGTCAAAGGTCAATTTAACTATAAACAGAAAATTGATTTTCACTCAGTAACTTCGCTTTTCCCTTGAAGGTGTTTACCAAACCTCACCACAAGGTGTGGGTCTCCTACTCCGCTGAATTTGCTTGTTTACACTATCCTGTTTAACTCGCATGACACTAGGGTAAAATAGGATGTTTGGTGCACCCTAGAACCTGGTTAAAAACATCCTGCGACCTCTTTGCCACGTCCGTTCCAAGGCGGGACCTCTGTTGTCAAACCTTTATTCTTTGTGGTGTCTCATACCTTGATGCTGTTGATCCTTGTAATTTAGAGTATGCATGATTTATATGCGTGTATGCATGTTTTGTATGCGTGTTTTTGAATGCGTCTTTTGTATGCGTGTTTTGAATGCGTGTTTTGTATGCTTGTTTTGTATGCGTGTATGCATATTTTGAATGCGTGTTTTGTATGCCTGTATGCATGTTTTGTATGCGTGTTTTTGAATGCGCTTATTGTATGCGTGTTTTTGAATGTGTGTTTTGTATGCGTGTATGCGTGTTTTGTATTCGTGTATGCGTGTTTTGTATGCGTGTATGCGTGTTTGTGAATGCGTGTTTTGTATACGTGTATGCATGTTTTGTATGCGTGTATGAGTATTTTGTGCGTGTTTTTGAATGACTGAGTTCTGCTACATTTCCTGTTCGACTTTGCATCTACTTTTCCTCATGGAAAGCACGACTAATACTGTCATCGTTAATACATAGATGATATGTGTTTGTTTGGAGAGAATGTATGATTTATTTTCATCGAGAAGTGAGAAAACATATTTTTACGAGTGTTTTAGCACGAGCGAAAATATGCGAGTTTACTCACTTCGAGATAAAAATAAATCCTATTTTCAAGACAAACCAACAATTATTCTATTTATTATATACTCACAACCTTGAAACGTATGCAGAAAAAAACATAATGCGCCAAAACAATGACGTCAACAACGTCAACAACGTCAACAGCGGCATTAGGTCATTTACGGTATTTCACATGTGAAATATAAACAATGAAAACATACTTGTTTTATTTAATCATGAAATCCACTATTTCACTGGAAAGTATATAATAAATGTCCACATAAGAAATTCATGTTATTTCATGTTAGGCGTACTGTGATATATATATGGGACCCAATTAATTAAGAGGTAAATATCAAGTCGTGAGAGGTGTTCCATCTTATAACTACCTCTCATGAACAGACTCAATAAATTCGAGTCTGCTACTATTCTCTCTTGTTTGTATTTGTTGCTTCCAAGGGATCACCTTTTCAGTATTTATTCTCATTTCTTTCAGACCACAATGGTCTCAGCTGTAAAGAAAAGGATGTAAAGAAACTAAACCGAGCAGAAAACCCATCGGTGAACAAATGCTGCTGTATTAAAAAGAGACAAAAAGGAGCAGCAAAACAAAGGCGAAAAAGATGATTGTAATAAAATACACGCAGAATCTTTGTGCACATATCTAATTATAAAAGTTATCCAAAATTGAATAGTATAGTTAATTTAAATACTAGTAAACAGTCTTTACGATCGGTTTAGGAAAACATATCTTTTAGACTTAAATCACCATAAAAGTGACATTGTGTATCCATTCTATTTGTGTGCATATATATATATAAACACGATCTGAAATGGAGCAACACGTAATGGACAAGACGAAAGTTAACGTACAGCTTGCCAGACTTTGTTTGGAGAAAGCCGTGAAACACTCGATGACTCCGACTAATTCAGTAAAAGAGAAAAACGGCCAGGTAGGGCACACATCATCGGCACGTGTGCTTAACACAGAGCATACAAGAATGAGACAAATGCATGACCATACAAAGGCAATTAGAGACGTTAATAATGAAAAACATACAGAGAGACTGGCAGCAAATGCTGGTTTATCAGGGAACACTGTTCGTACAATACACGCATCTCACAAGAATGGAGGCACAACAAATAAAATAGCAATTTCAGATGTTAAAAAGCCTAACGAGGAACATATAAATCATTATCTTGTAAAACGTTTCGAAGACAGTGTGGCAAGTAGAACACTAAAACCTACACCAAGAGTTAAATCAAGGAAGAATTCGAGTATATCATGTACACAAACAAGACATAGACCGCGCGTCGTACATAAACCAAAAGAGAATGCTATAACACAGACAGAAAGTACCATTTCCCAAAGTGAAAACAACGACAAAACAACGTATAGAACTATCGGACAACCCCGATGGTGGAATATAAAACGAGGTGGAATTATCAGAACATCAGCAAATAGCGAATTTGTAGATTCGGATACAACCATTTTGGGGAAAAGGAAACAAAGTCCGGAGAAAACAACAATATACAATTCAGCAAAGAGAATATCGAGGCATACAAATGTTCAAAATCCAACAAGAATTCCAGTCGGCCCTGTTGTGACGTTCACATGCCCTACTGATACACTACCAGGTCCGGACCCTACTGATACACTACCAGGTCCGGACCCTACTGATACACTACCAGGTCCGGACTTGGAGCAGACTATCTGTTCGTCGAAACAAATTACAGGTACGTTTATTATGTTTTTACCTGTGTTATTTTTACCAAAAGAAAATACATATTTATGTTTCAAACATTCAATATTTAGATATGTGTTAGATGATTCATTGTTAGCGATACACGGAGTTTTATCTGCGGTAAATTGGTAATTGTGTCATTTCTCATGTAACTTTTAAACATATTTCCAGATATTGACGTAATGCAGCAAAGCTATGCAGATACATCGATACACTCTGCTACAAATCCAATATCCCTAGATTCGAATAAAAAACCCAAAACAATATTATTCCCCAAGAAACCGAACATTTCGTCAGAAAATATGAGCCACTACAATCAATGTCATCAGATTCACTACAACGCTCCTTCGTATATTATAAGACGACCTTCAAGAAAGATATGTAAAACAAATGATCAAACTCACGCAACACATAGCTTGGTATCCAGTATAAAGCTAATGACAGACACTGCTCTTGTTAACTTGGGAAACAGGAACAAAATGGGAGCAATCAATGCAAATGATAATATACTTCAGCAGAATGGTAATGAAAGGATTTTTCGGACGATTAAACCCTTTATAAAGAACCCCGATGAAACAAATAATATAGTTAAAGGCATGGCAAACAGAGCAGAGGTTGGTAGAGTTATTTTATGTTCAAAGTTAGAAACCGCCATAAGAAATACAAATGAAGTAAATGCCATAAATCAAACTACTGGTGATACAACGAATACAGCAGGAGCATTCGCCGCTAGATCCTATAGAATTGGCAAGGCGACCAGTTGTGACATGCGGTCCATAGGTATACAAGTAGACGATACATATTAGAAGCAACAATAAACGGAACATATAGGAGAGAAAAACATGAATTTAACGCAGATGTTTTTTAATTGCTGAGTTATGCTAAACAACTGAAATACGCTATTGCCTGGCTATTGACGAAGATATACACGAGTACATAGTTGATGCTATGAAATAGATGTTCACGGGGAAAGTAGGGAAACAGACACAAATCGCTCAAAGAGCATATCTATTTAAGAACAAGTTGATATAATGTGCACTTAGTACTAAAGAAGAGAACATGCTTATTAAGGTATGTGCGAAAACAGACACGAACACAACAGAACGAAGCATTGACTATGAAGAACTTAACATGTCATGATAACAATTAGAAACCACAAAAAAAGTCGACACAACTTGAAAGACCAAACAATACGTTAAATGAGTAACCTTGGAGTGCATACAGAAAATGCGAGCAAGTAGAGACTCGTCGTTATAGTGTCAACAATTGAGGAGTTACACATTCGATACACTGATGAGCGTTGACGCAAGGTTACAAACATAAACAATACAATATATATATATATATTTATATATATATATATCCAACGCCTTTTATTTAGGCACTATGTTTAAAATTGTGTATACTAATATTCACGAAAATGCAAAATGTACAGAGACGTTGAAATATCATAAATGAAGGTTATGACTTATTTCAAATCATGTGTTTTCCCTTTTTTAATGTATGCATGTTTAAAATGTAATTACGGATTGAATTTATCGTTTATATACACAGTTATCAACATCATGTCTGCCCATGGCAACACATTATACGTGGTCAAAGTAATTTATGTACAGTGAATATGGCTTTGAACCTATATTGTGATACACATTAAATTGACTATCTGTCACGAACTCTAAATTAGGGATTATTATATAAAACAAAACTTATAAAACAAAACTGATAAGGGGTCCAAGTTGACGCCGTCAATACTATAGCCAATTGTTATTCTCTACAGGAGATAAATACCACCACCTCAACAATTACTCCCCACCACAAACACACCAATGGACGCAGGACACTAAATATTACTGTTAAAAGTGCATACATATTTAGTCCATATACCACAATAGTAAAGCGTATTTATTAAAGATGGATTTAGAACAATACAAGGCGATTCATTTAACAAAATACTGCATTACGTGGTCCGACTATTAACTTTCATACCCCATCCAACCCTTTTTCCAATCTAACCCCTTCTCCAAGAAGGGAAAATGGGTTTGGCTGGGGTTTGAAATAAAACCTTAATTTCTGCTTAAGAAGTTTACATATTATAAAATTAAAACATTTAATAGGTAATTTTAAACAGGTTATCGGATTTCTCCAATAAAACATGTTTTTAAAGGTGTTTTATTGTCGCAGTATCAGTTATAAAATCGTGCTAATATAAGCTTTCCCGTCGCTTAATGGAATTAAAGCGGGGCCACATAATGGTAGTAAGATAAAATGTGTAGTTAATTAAAACGTATATGTAGATGTACTTTATGAACCCTGGGTACAGCAGTTCAAATGTACCTTATTAAAAGTTATTGTATTAAAAATGTCAAATGTCTTTTTAATAAACAATAAGTCATGGCTGCGGGCGCGAAAAACTGCCGTCACCATGATGAAATCCCGAATGAGGATTGCTGTAAACCCTGTTGAAACCGTGACGGAAGAACCAGACTGAAACCGATGAAGTCTGCGTGGTCTGAAAATATAAACATTAAAAAAATCCCAAAACACTGTTTTCAATAACAGCAGAGGGTGGGTAGCAATCTCTACCCAGAGTCAGTCGTAGGGCGAAGGTCACGTGATTATTCAAAAAGTTTATGACGATGTTTATAATAAATCCTTTTGCGTGATCCGAAAGATAAAATATAGACCTATATTCAATGTTTTCAAATTGTTTTTCTATGAGTTAAAGTTTTAAGTAATTTTCTGCTATCGCGCTTCGGTTTGGAATGTTTACATATGCGTTTCGATTGAGGAGACCTAAGTACGTATTATTTTGGTAGTAAAATAGTCCCGATTAAAACTAAATTGTTTTCATGCGTTATTTCAAATCTTGTAACATGTAATTTGCAGATATTCTGAAAATTATATTTACACAAGAAATAAATGAGTTTCATGCAAACATATTCCAATTTAACAGATTTTACCAAAATCTTGTATTAGTATATGTGAGTGCAAGGAACGATAACTCTGCGTGGAGATTGGGTGGGTGGGTTTATGTTGCGAATACTGAACATTTTGTTCTATGAAAGACGAAGTGATATTTAAAGTTGCCGGTGTCATGTTATAAATTGCACCAGCAGAATGTTATACAATATATGGTATATGACCTAAAATAACAGTAATTTGTCCTTTAATGCACAAATTCCAATATATTGATATGTTAATTAAATAATGTCAGCTCTAATCATGCAAGTTGAATGTTAGAATTCGATTAAATTTGTACACATTCATAAATAACTCTGTTCATTATTGTAGATACGTATAGACAAAATCATGTTGCAGATTTGTTGTTTATTGTGTTCAAGTTTTGTTTCGATATTCAAAAATAAATTTTCTGAAATGCCATTATAGCCACCTTGTAATTAAAGAACATGCCACCTTCCAAGCTTCAAATTCCGGGGGCCCCGTTTGGTTACGGGGCAAAGAATAGGGCCACTGCTGATCCCGTTGGGGGGAGGCAGAGGGGTAGAACCCCCTCCCCCCACATCAAATTCATGTTCATTTTATCATTTTTTGTTCACGCTCATTAAAGGTCTTCATCATGACCCCTGCATTGTTTCAGGTGCCATCTCGCTCATATCACTAGAGCAGTTTCAGAAAAACTATAACGTGGCCCCAGCGTAAATGGAGTGTCTACAATAGAATTTGCAGCCACTCTGCAGTTCAGGGTGAGAAGGTTCTAGGCCCGTTCTCCATATTTGATCTCGATTTACATGGAGGATGAGCCTGGCATGTTCATTCCTGTAAGGCGCCATATAGCCTTTCATGTGTAGGTGCACCTTAAAACCCCAATTCAATTCAATTCAAATTAAAACACATCGCAACATGTTTCAGATTGCATTGTTATTGGGTATGTAAGTTTGCACCGCACCTTGCAAGTTGAAGAAACACAGGTGGCAAACCACGAGTTTACAGTTATCATTTAACACAGATTGTTCTTAGTTCCAGTCCCGTAGCCAGCCCTGAAATTTAAAACCCCAATTCAATTCAATTCAATTAACCGAGGCAAATCCCTTCCATTTTATGATTTCTACATGGGATTTCCTACATTTTGGGGCATTTGCCTTCCCGGGCCGGTTTTCAGGACAAATATATTTCAAGTCTATTTTAGTGTTTTTATTTGATATTCCATTAGACGGGAGGTGTACAGTACTGGTTCTATCCAGGAAAACGGGTGATCTGCCTCCACCACACAAAAAAAACGACCGTCATATATAACCGTACATGTATTGAAAATGACGTAAAACAATATACGAACACATTTAAATCTATTTTATGTGTACACCAGCACACCATTTATCTGTCATCAACGCCAAAATTGACAAGATAGTGTAAATGCAAGATTCCACGAATTCACACGTCTCGCCTAACGGAGGTGGGACTTGAAAATTAAAAGGTCAATGATGCTTAAATGAAAGTTTGTAAACATTTTAGTAACTAAAAACAATGGAGTTTGCAGTTTGCTGAGATGACATTTAAGTGCATTTTTTAAAAACAAAATGTCATTCTATTAAAAAAATTTATCAGCTCCAAATAGTAGGTGAATTGAACTGGGTTTTAAGGCGCACCAACACATGAAAGGTTGTATGGCGACTAACAGGCATGAACATGCCAGGCTCATCCTACATGTACATCGAGATAAAATATGGAAAGTGGGCCTAGAACCTGCTCACTCTGAACTGCAGAGTTGCTGCAAATTCTATCGTAGAAACTCTATTTACACTGGAGCAACGTTTATTGGTTTTTTGCCATTGCTCTTTTGATGTGGGCGAGATGGCACCTGAAGCAATGCAGGGATCATGATGGAGACCTTTAATGAACATGAACAAAAAAATGAAAAAATGAACATGAATTTGGGGGGGATTCTACCCCTCCAAATGGATCTGCAGTGGTCCTATTCTTTGCCCCGTAACCAAACGGGGTCATAGATGAAATTCATGCGTCCAAAAAGATGCACTACCCAAGACACAACTATGTCAGAATATTTTGTCTTCCTAAGATTAAGCTATAAATTAGGTTTAAAACATCTAGTGCATAATTATAGTTCATGAGAAAGTGATGTAAATGCCCTTTGCTTAGATGGTGAAGGTCACATCCACATTTGCCTTTTGACACGTTGTGATGTACTATCCAAGAAACAACTATAAGCAAAGTTTGAAAGGTCTTAGAGCACAAAATTTGTGAAAAAGTGACCTAAACGCCAAAGTTGAAGGTAACAATTATAGAGTTATCCGCCCTTTACTTGGGGAGTGAAGGTCACATCCACATCTGCTTGTACCAACTTAGATACAACTATAAACAATGTTTGAAAGGTGTAGTGCATACAGTTTGCACGAAATTGACCTCAACGCAAAAGTTGAAGGTAAAATTACTGAGTTATCTGCGCTTTGCTTGGAGGGTCAAGGTCACGTTGCATTGTACCACTCTAGATACAACTATAAGCAAAGTTTTAAAGGTCTAGTGCATACAGTTTATGAAAAAGTGACCTAAACGCAAAAGTTGGACCTAAAAATTATTAAGTTATCTGCCTTTTGCTCGGAGGGTCAAAGTCACTTCACATTTGCTTTGTGACTTTGCGATGTACCATCCAAGATACAACTATAAGCAAAGTTTGAAAGCTCTAGTGTATACAGTATGTGAGAAAATGACCTAAACGCAAAACTTGAATGTTGACTCCGCCACCGCCTCCGCCGCCGGAAATGTCTCTTTTTTTTTCGAAAAGGCGAGACAAAAAGTACATACCATCAACAGGAAATGTCTAACAAAAAATCAACATAAATTAGGAGACGATACGTTTACATATTATTTTAAATATACAAAGAGAAAATCAACATAGGGTACGACTGAAAAAACTGAGGAACGAATCGGGCACCTGCCTTCTTTTTCATGGTGTAATATAATTTGATTTCAAAATTTAATACGCTTAACGAGTGCACGTTAGGTGGACGCCGCTTCAATTTTGCCCGGTCTCTCTGATATTAAATACTTGAACTATATGTTTAATAGTGCATGTAGCAGGGAGCTCGACATATTGTAGACACATCCCTTTTTTAATGTTTCAGTTTTTTCTAATGTATATTATAAATGTAACTAAAGTGTCGAATAAGTAAATAGCACATCACTGGTCCTTTGTTAAGACGGCACCTTCCCATTTTTGTATAAACTGAACTTAAACTATCTATCGCCAAAGTGACACTACTCTACAATTAGGCTAAGTCCAAATAAAATTATACCTGAGTTTACTGTAACCCGACCGACCCGCTGAAAACACCCCCGACTCCTTTTTATTTTATTGAAAAAAAAAAATTCTTTTAAAAAAAATCTTTTTTTTTTTTTTTTAATAATTATGTTCAAGCTATCACGGCCGACTCATGTGCTCATTGTCCTGCTGTTGGAACTGACCCTCTTCCGGACTTGCGAAAAATAAATTAAACTGTTTTACCCCTTTGCAATAATTGCAAGTGATTGGGAAAAGAGCCAGTTGTTGCCATGCCTTTTGGGAAACAATAACACATACACATTTTCATATTGTTATCTATTGTAGTTTTTAAAATACCACATTTTCCCATTCATCAAAGCTCATCGCCACCTTAAATTAACTCCGCCAAAAAATAAAATAAAAAAATAAAATAAAATAAAATGCCTACCTACCTACCCATTTTTTTCCAGCAATGTTACAGTAAACACAGGTATAATTTTATTTGGCCTAAGGTTCCAAACGTTTTATAACGCACTTTATCTGCTTGTATTAAAGTGTAATATTTCATAATATTTCGTGATGATACCAATTTCGACCGTCGACATTGTATAACTGATCCTTCTAGCGCGTGTCAGTTGTTGTCAACGATCTGTATATAAGGCGGTAAAATTGACCAGTCCGTACATTCACAGTGTCCCTATTTCTTAATGAACATGAATAGCGTCGCAATCATATTTTGTTTGTTTGTGGGCAGCTGCTTCGCTGCAACCACGGTGCAGGTTTTGGCGAACGATCCAGAAATGTCGACTCTGGTCAGTCTCGTCACACAAGCCGGTCTAGTGGATGCTTTAAATGGAGGTAAGCTATATATTTTTGATTTTATAAAATAATTTAAAACGCGCAGTCATTACGTAGCCTGGTTCCCTGGCCTCCCACAATGCTTTGCTACTGTGCAAAGCATTTTGCTACTGTGCAAAGCATGCTTTGCTACTGTGCAAAGCATTGTGGGAGGCCAGGGAACCAGGCTAAGTTATTACGTGGTCCCGCTTTAATTCCATTAAGCATATATTAGCAGGATTCCTGTTTAAAACTACCTATTAAGTGCTTTAATTTTACAATATGCAACTGTTTTAAGCCGAAATTAAGGTTTTTATTTCATACCTCAGCCAACCCCATTTTCGCTTCTTGAAGAAGGGGTTGGATGGGGGTATGACAGTTAATACTCGGACCACGTAATGCTTTCTTGAACGGCTTGTCAAAACTGTTTTGAAAACGCTTCTAGCAATCGCGGGTTGAACGCAAAACTATGGTAAGTGCATTTGATGGTAAGTGTTTCCTTAACTGAACACGAACAGTTCACACAATGTGTCTTTAAATCGGGTTAATTGATGAAAGTAATATGTGTTTTGTCCTAAAAATGCTACTAGATCAAATCACTTATGACTATGATAATAATTATATAACACATATTCATATATGTTGACTTGTCATATATCTTTATATATTCACTTAAGGTACATTTACGATCTTTGCGCCAAATAATGCTGCATTCGCTGCCCTGCCGTCTGCTACGCTCACGGCTCTCGGAAATGACGTCACTGCTCTCGCTAACGTTCTGAAATACCACGTGGTGCAGGGAAGTATCCACCAGCGTGACGCCAGTAATGAACTCAAAGTGCCTACACTAAATGGCCAGAACATCAGAATCAACATTTACACTCATAACAATGTAAGTTACAGAGAATCAACATTAACATTTAAGTTACAGAACGTCAGTCAATATTTACTATAAAAACAATATAAGTTACAGAACGTCTGAGTCAACATTTACTCACATAACAATGTAAGTTACAGAACGTCAGTAAACATTTATAGTCACAACAATGAAAGTTACATAACGTCGGAGTGTCAACGTATACTCTCCTAACAATGTAAGTTATAGAACGTCAGTATCACCATTCACACTCATAACAATGTTAGTTATAGAACGTCAGTATCACCATTCACACTCATAACACTGTTAGTTATAGAACGTCAGTATCACCATTCACACTCATAACACTGTTAGTTATAGAACGTCAGTATCACCATTCACACTCATAACAATGTTAGTTACAGAGCCTCAGACTCAACATTGATTCTCATAACAAGGTAAGTTGCAGAATGCCAAAAAAACTCATTACAATATTAGTTACAGAACGCCAAAATTTGCATTTACACCAATAACAATGTAATTTACAGAACCTAGAACCAACATTTACGCTGATAACAATGTGAGTTACAGGATGTCAAAATTGGCATTTACACTCATAAAGCATACAAGTTGGACAAGCGCTTAGAAAGAGTTTACAATTACGGTGTCCAGTTAGGGTCATCTTACCATCGCATCTTACCATCGACCATCTATCTAGATGGTGAGATGCGATGGTCGATGGTAAGATGCGATGGTCGATAGTAAGATGCGATGGTAAGATGCTATGGTCGTTGGTAAGATGCGATGGTAAGGTGCGATGGACCATCGACCATCGACCATCGCATCTTACCATCGTATCTTACCATCGACCATCGCATCTTACCATCGACCATCGCATCGACCGTACATTAGGCCTCTTCTTCATGTTATCGACACCCCTCTCTCCTCTCTCTCTCTCCCCTCTCTCTCTCTCCCTCTCTCTCTCTCTCAATATAATCTCAGGTTTGTCAGTGAGACAATTTTATTAAATATTAAATTGATAAATATGTAAAGACGAGTGTAATGAAAACTATTCAACCATGTTGTGTGGTTGGGTGAGTGTGGGTGAACGAAATCGTCTTTATTCAATTCTAAATAATTTTATATGAGCGTTCAACTTATGACTTGCAAAAAGTTATGTGTGGGTAACCCGACCCTACCTACCTTTTCTGGTGAAACCTAGCAATTTCTTTCAATTTACCAGAAACATATAAAAATCAAGGCTGTTTTGGGTATAAAATGCTATGTTCCTATATATAGATATATAATATATATGAAAATAAATCCGTACCTACCCTATTTACTCTTTTCTGGCATGCTACCCTAAACCTGGGATGAAAATATAGAGCCCTGCCTAAACACACGTATTTTTTGTTTGGCCTTATTACGGAATTATAGCTCACCTATAGACGCGTGCAATCTATCAGACTTCAAACTTCGGAATTTGGAATTTAGAAGTACAACAAACTTGGCCTTGTCACCCTTCTGTGTCTGGGTTTGAGTAGGTTCCAGTGAGGAGAGGAAGGGTGGCAGGGCGCGTGCCTATATAAATCCTCGAAAAAATACCCACCAACCTCGAATTGCGGACATCCTTGTTAAAACCTGGATCTATACCCTGTATGTGGATTGGCTAGATAAATTCAAAACAGCCCCTACCCCACCATGCTCTTACTGTTTCTTTGAGCCCTGAGACAACTAGTAAAATATAAGGATGCTTGACCTTAAAAAGAGAGGCACTGTATGTTTTATGCGTAGTTATAATCAATTAGTGTCATTTAAAATGTTGATCGTGAAATGTGTCCGCTTTCCTTTATATAATTATGTTTCATGTGTTCCTCCAATGTCTGCACTCCTCACTCGCCCACAAACACTTGTTTGCAATATTCGGCAATGGAAAACTTGGTCAAGTTTGATACCAAGAGTGGCCGTAGCACGTGTGTCATAAGTCGATGGTAAGATGCGATATTCGATGGTTAGATGCGATGGTCGATGGTAAAATGCGATGGTCGATGGTAAGATGCGATGGTCGATGGTCCATCGCATCTTACCATCGACCATCGTATCTTACCATCGACCTAGGTCGATGGTAAGATACGATGGTAAGATGACCCTAACCGGACACCGTATACAATACATATTGCACAACGTCAAACGTACAGTGTGCTCTTACGATGTGATGTTAACTCTGATGATAGACTTTAATAAATTGAAAAGCTCTAAAACCATAGTGGCCCCTTTTGCCATTGACCGTTCCAAGGCGGTATTCTTGTATGTTTGTGTAAACTTTGTTTGCTATTTTTTGCGGGTTTTTTTTGCGTTCTGTATGAACACATTGATTTTTGTTTTATCAGTAAACTTTCAGAATTTCTATTTAGTTTTGGTAGTTGTCGTTCGAAAGCCCAGTATACTTAATATACATACACATTATACACATATAAATACATGGTGCCTTAATACTTTAGTTTACTATGATAATGTATAACTTGGATATCCGATGGTATGGATATTTGTAACTGAATAACTGCATAATATAATACAAGTGTTATTTTTCTAGTAATCTACCAGATTACTATAATCTACTATGTCTCCCAACTCTGTATATAATAAAAATATATAGAGAATATTTGTTTGTTTTGAGTGAATATAGGATTTATTTTCATCGAGAAGTGCGAAAACTTATATTTTCACGAGTGCTTTAAACTATTTGAGTTTTCTCACTTCGATATGAAAATAAATCTTATATTAACGACAAACCAACAAATATTCTATTTATTATATACTCACACCGGGAAAATTATGCAGAAAACATATAATGCGCCAAAACAATGACGTCAACAACGTAAACAACGTCAACAGTTGCATGACGTTATTTTGAGTGAAAAAATATTATATTATATAAGGGGACACTCCTCAGTTTCGCACGAATGTCCATGTAAATCAGAAATAAATCAACTAAGCATCTTTTAGGTCCATGGATGGCATTTATAATAATTATGAAGCACATGTTTGATGTCGTTTTCAGTTTTGAGTACTTCTAAGTTTATTTTGGTGTTCTTTGAGTATTTTGGAGGCTATAAATAGAAATATGCTCAACTAGCAAAAACTTCTTAAAAGTAGGTAAAATGGCTGATTTGACTCGCGGGGAGATCAGCATGGAATAACTTTTTAAAATGCCGGAGAAGGTATTTAAACTTAGCATTTCCTGATATGCAAAAGCATTATGAGTGCAGACATGACCTATCGCTTAGGAAAAGTCATTTTTTTTATTTATTGACATTTGAAATATTGCCAAAATTGCTTTTTTAGCATGTTTTGAGGGGTGGGGTAATCTTAAAGAAATGGGACTAAAGTTGTACAGAACATGCTTTTTGATGCTTTTATTTGGTATGGAAACACGTGTAATGTTATTGTCTTCTAAGAAATGTATGACACAATGATGATGTGATTTATTTTTGCTCAAGGATTATAGCTAAGGGCTTGTCATGGGTTTGATTATTGAGAACTGTACATTAAACTGTGGAGTGACCCCTAAACAATGACAATATTAGTTTTTATTTTAATCATAAATTCCACAATTTCACTGGAAAGTATATAATAAACATTTATATGATATTTATTTCTCTTTGACCGACTTCGCATATGTATAGTACTGATTAATAGCTATATGGGTTGCCAACCAAAATGGCTACGTTAATTATGACCTTTATTCCCATTTTGCCAACTAACTGTTATTGCTGATTCTCAGGCCGTCACCATTCAAGGATCCCAAGTCATTGCTTTTGACAGAGAGGCGTCCAATGGTGTCATCCATGTAATCAACAAAGTGATGATGCCACCAGCGGGAGACATTGTAGACCTTGTAGCCAAAACCAGTGATGTCAGCACACTTCTCAGTCTCGTACAACAGGCGGGTATTGCTAATGCACTGAAAGGTACTTACATCTGTAACCACATCTCAAACTGTAAACTTTAGCATATAAAAATCCGTTATGCATTAAAGCTGCAGAATCGATTGCTTCTTTGTAGGCGTGTCTTTATTTCACCAGCTCAATGCGAAATCGGGTATTTAAGCGATCAAATTTAACGCATGGCGTCATTTACCACCACTAATTGCATGAATGTAGTTCCTATAATAAAAAGTAATCCCTCCTTTTTTGATGGAATGGGCATTATAAATAGGGGAAATCTGCCCATTTCTGTTCGATTTTGTGGTTGTATGTTTAAGAAGCGTATTAATAGGTTTTACTGGATCACTGATGAATATTTTCGAAATTTCGACTCTATGCTTACACATTGTGAGCACTTTGTGAGCAACCATCACTGAAAACAATTTGACCTGTTTAGAAAACAAACAAGACATTTCTTAAATGTATTATGACCTCACCTTTTCTGGTGATTTTTCAAGTAGAAAATTAGTTTTCTATATGAAAATTACACTGCTGCATTATCCATACTTGAGTTGAAGCAGCAAATCATTAATATGTGTAATATCGAGATGTGCACATTGTACCTGTACACAGGTGGTATTATCATTTACAGAAAAAAACGAAGATGTTTGCCTCTTTCGTGACTCGAACACACGGCCTTCGTGTCGATGTTACCTGTACTAAGGCTAGATAAAATGTGATATATTACGCATCGAGTTTTGGCTTATATACCGACTTTTTGGATGTCGAATTGGAACTATTTCACCCGTGACTCATTCATATTCGTGAGTTAGTATCAGTTCAAGTAGGCATATGCAAGTCAAACAGAAAATGTTGCATTTCCAGAATGCAGTCAATCAAATAAAGGGATGTATACTTATCTAGAAGCCCATGACACCATAAATACAAAAGGGTTGACAACAGGGGTACGCATAGGAACGACCATTGACGATACAGCTGCTCGACGATAAAGCTGTTTGGCGTTTAAACCGTTAATGTATGGCGAGAGTATGCCAGTAACGACGTTGTAAAACTGACTAAATATATATACATGTAGTTGAAATCTCCAAATTCATCAATTTGCAGGGCTTATACGTGTGTGTGTGTGTGTGTGTGTGTGTGTGTGTGCGCGCGCGCGCGCGTGTGTGTGTGTGTGTGTGACTTACACGTATGAGTACTGCATATGTGCTTCTTATAACGTATAGTTGTGATATAAACAAGGTATACGAAAGTTCAGGGACACCTGTGTGTCATTGCTAGTTGACCATTATCTAGCATTAACCAGAGTCATACGAACATTTGAGACACGGCAAGTGAAGAAATCTAGATATGGTGTTCTATGTACAGGATAGAGGCTATGAAGAGTAATCTTCACCATTAAGAAACCGAAAGGGAGGGCGGTTTCTTAATGGTGAAGATTTCTCTTCATAGACTCTATCCGGATTAGTGTTTACGATAGGTTTTATCGATAGTCTCTCTATAGGTCACACTCTAAACCATGAAGAGCGCTGGTATTAAAATCTTCATTAATAAATGGTACAAGTATTTGAAATTCTGAGCCATCTGATTGGTTTAAAAAGTAGAGTAAACACTAAATATGTTTTACTATACTTGCAGGTGATAATTTGACCGTATTTGCACCTACCAACGACGCCTTCGCCAAACTCTCCAGTTCAGTCGTCAGCCGTATTACCGGAGATAAGAACCTCCTCACAGGTATAGAAGAGACATACTCAGTTGCAAAAGAAAGTGTACACAGTTCAGTTGCGAAAGAAAGTGTGCACTGGGTGTTTTTTAGAATTAATTGTATAAATTCCAAAATTAATATGTCATGTTTGGTATCAACATTTGTTATCATTATATTGCCAATATCATGTTGTCATTTGTTGTAAAATAAGGACTGTCGCTTGACAAAGGGGATAGGGGGTATAAAGTAAAATCTTCAAAGTGTACACTTTCTTTTGCAACCGAGTATATAATGATAAATACTGTGAATTTTTTTTTACCACAACAGATAGAAAAACAAAGAAATCGTTTTCATGTTTAGGAAACTTGACATTTTATAATATGGCAATGTCCGTATGTCCGACCAGAGTTTGTTTACGAATAAGGAAAAAAACAACAAAGAACCATGAAGTTATAATATACTGTGTGTTTTTTTCGGAGTTTCTATGGGATTTTAAGGATTTATGTAGTTTATAAATAAAAAATGTACAATTTTCGAAAATACTATCGGTCAATAGCAATCATAGCTTATGTTTGTGTTTATATGCCATACCGACTTTAAATACAATTGTGTATCCTTGTTGTTTTATATCGTGGTATCTGAAGTAAATCGCTGTTTCCATACATGGAGCACATTCAACCTTGGTACAGGCAAACTGTATGCTAACGTATTTACTCTTGTTTCACAGAAATATTAGAGTACCATGTCGTACCCCACACCGAGTACTCGCCAGGCTTGTACAACAGGGAGGCACTGAGGACACTGGACAGACACCATGACCGGATTATCCTACACGCAGATTCAGGTATTAACAATCATTCACACTATTAGTCTCGATCACCCAGTCGCATGCCACCTTTTTCCGAGCAAACTTCTGGGTGGGTCACATTACGGGAGAATGTTGGCCACAGCTCGGCATTTTTAAATGTCCGATGTCAACATCTCAACGCTGCTAGTTCGAATTGGATAAAATATGCTATGGATTTTTATGTATTTTATACACACATTTTCGAGAGATTGAACATAATTGAAACACATTCTCACAACTCACATTGTACGTCCATCTCCCAGCACCAAACGAAGAAAATATACAGCTTTATCATGCAGATATGCACTTTTCTGCCTAATAAAGGGGTGACCTAATAAATGTTGCTTTATTAGGCACTGAATAGAGCAAATCAATGCGAAATCCCTCGGCGTTTATTGTACGTAACGTTATCTGGCGTCATGCACGTAACGTTGCAAACAAAAATCAACTATATTCGACGGCGTCCTCGATAAGCGTAACATTCTGAGAAATAGGTAATAATAGTAATTCATACAAAGAATATGGATAATCTACATGGTAATAGAATATTATGTCAGTGCCTTTTACTATCAAGTTTATTAGGCTCGGCACGAAAACGAAAAATGGCTCGGCAGAGCCTCGCCATTCTTCGTATTCTAAGCCTCGCCTAATAAACTAGAGCCTCGCCATTCTTCGTTTTCTAAGCCTCGCCTAATAAACTTGATAGTAAAAGGCATTGACATAATATTCTCTATTTATCGTGTTTCGAACAAGTTCAATGTAACGTTGCCTTAAAATAACGTTATCGTTGTTTTGGATGTTTTCCGACCTTGAAAATCGTTTAAAATGACGTTCTAACTGTTGACGTTTGTAACGTCAGAGGTTTATGTGTTTTTTTAAAAACGCCTCAATAGCCAATCAGCATTGAGTATTTTCATAAACCATGTTAGATTTCTTAAATTCAACCAACCAACCAACCAACCGATGTTGACGAGTTCCATCAACCCGATGAAGTATATGGAGATCGGTTTTAAATTAACCTTTTATACCGCGTTTATTTTTAAAAGCGTATTTGAAATTCTCTGGCCAGGTTTTGTTTCATGAACATGTTTATGTTTATTTAAATCGAAATCATTACACAACAATATATATTTACAATTCACACATTGCAATATCTGTGAAAAGCGAGAATAAGATTTTATTTGATGACGTAAACACATTTGAACAGTTACATTAATCCACAGGTAACTGTATTTAACAATTATCTGGCAATAGTTGTGCAGCTATACAATTCAGATTTACCTCATTTCTCCTTGCAGTCACGCAGTGGTAAAAGTAGTACTACGTCAGGCAAATAATACTTATGTATTTTTACATACAATTTAGTAGCGGTTTTAAATATATGTTTCTCTCCGGGACTATCAAGAAATGTTCATATGATGTTTAAGAGTTAAATTTGTTAATTGATAAGATTACAAAAAGGGTGGTCATTCAACTTTAATTAAACAGTTTTTATTAGTCAGTAGCAACATTTAAAATAAGTAAATGTATATTTAGTTAATGTACAAACCATTTTCGTCAGACTTCGTTTTTTAAGAAAATGCGCACTGGCGTCAACTTTTGTCTGACTGTTGTTGGCGGGATAGCTACTTTAATTGTTACAAATTGTTGACTCTTATATGACTTTAGAATATGTCTATGGTTAACAGACTGTGAATCATGTAGCAGACAATAAGCATGCATTACAACTTCAATTCCTAGGGAACCCGTCTAAAAAACTTGAATGGTATAAACACATATTTTTCAATGTTCAAAGCTCGCCGTTTTATTGCCTCAAATGACGTTTTCGTAGAGCAGTCTACTAAAGTGTAGAATGCGGCAATATTTCCGGGATCTTCACGTCCGGGATTTTTTACGGAGCATATGAAACTGAATGAAACCGCAAGTATTGTAATGGAATAAGTGCAAATCTGTATTTTAATTGAATAATACCCTTTTGAGGAATAATACCCATTTATAATGCGGTATTCTCGTAAATATCACCGTGATATACACTAATCGATGGGTTTATTCGCTGTCTGTATGGTCATATACCACTATTGCATTTCCAATAGGCCTCCATTATAGCCTTTTGGCCTACAACCCCTATTCCTATATCAGAACGGATGATAAAACCTAACTTTTTTTAAAGAACTATCTTAGAGACACAAAAAAATGACCAGCAAATTGGGAATATTGTAATGCTTTCAGCCTCTAATATTGTACTGCAGGTGGGCACCCAAAGAATGGCAGTAAAGAAATTTTACTTTTTGCAAATATACTCTCAGTACAATTGTACTCATACAAATGCACATTTCAGTCAAAATATCCTAAATGAACATGTTTTATGTTGGAAATATATTTTTTGGATGTTTTATGGGGATTTGTTATGATTTGGATAATTTAATCCAATCAGAATCTACCTTACAATCTGAATATATGCCCTAATAGACCTATACTTTTTTCAACCAATCAGAAGCCCCAAATCAATAGTGGTATGTGACCATATGCTTTTCATAATTGCACATGTAATGGTAATTCGTTGCAGGAACGGCAGCGACTCTTAATTGCACATGGTAAGGTAGTAATGAATAGTTTCTTTGAGGTTTTTTCACTTTGATAACGCAATCTTATAATTACACATGGTAGCAATGAACAGTTTATCTGTGTTGTAATGCATGCTAACGCAAACGCATCCCAGCTAACGCAAACGCATCCCATACATGTGAGTAATTGTATTTCTGTGCTGATGTATACTTTTGCACGTCGTGCTACAAAGGTGAATATGTAATCAATTTGTAAGGCATGTCAAGGATTCGCCCACCTTGATTCAAAATGTTTGGTAGCACATATTGGGAAGAAAGTGTCTGTGACTTGGTCTGTTATTATGTTAAACTTTGTTCCCAGTTCCTACCTAGAAATAATGCTATTTTCTCTCGGCAGCTATTTTACGCTTGCGTAAAACCTTGCTTGTTATCAATTGATATCATTAAGATGCTTTCGCAACAATAACTAGCATAACGTGACTTGTATCATGTGACTTTTCCAGCTGGTATCCGAGTCAACACGAACGGTAACGTAATTAAAGCTGATATCGGAACCACAAACGGCGTCGTTCATCTCATCGACCACGTGCTGATTCCACTCAGATACTTCTTCCTTGTCGGAAAGTAAACACCTGCTCAAATTGCTATGCACTTTGTTATTCCTGTTATGTATACACAAGTTGATCGATAAAATAAATTATTTCCTATTCGTTAAAGATTGCTGTAGTTTTCTTTAACATTTTCAAATCGACGAGTTGTATCCTGGTGATATATACTTAACGCCATTAAAAACGCAAGTTTGGTAGGAAGCATGGATTTCGCATAATTCAGATTTTACTTCTTTCAATACATGAATTTGATCGGTTATCAGATGTATAGGGAATGTGGATAATTTCTAACATGTACATAACACTACAATCGATCTTGGAGACATTTTAATTAAAAATAAACACAAAATAAAATAAATACAAAATAAAGAAAAAACGTGCACTTTTAATGGCGTCAAGTATATAGTATTGTTTGGATTCACGCATATAGTGAAGCTTAAATATATGCCACACGTCCTGTTTTAAATTCTGTTCAACAGTTGAGACTGCATAAAGACTATTACAGTTTCTCGCAACATTTACAAACTCAGTATTTAAATATAATAAATTCACATGTCCAGTATCAAATACAAAAAAACACACATACATACTATATGTTTTAATGAGAAAATGAACATATAATTTGACTAATATCATGTGACAATTAAGCCAGACAAATTATATACGGATGGTTGAAATAGTTTCTTCAAAACGGTTTTGATATATAATATATATATATATATATATTGATGGATGGATGGATGGGATGGGTTTTGGGTGGGTGCTTTTTGAAACTGCATGTATGTAATACTGTTATTCTTTATTAGTATTACATTTACATCTGATTATAATACATACATGTCTTATAATTAATATAGTTGTTTTTTTCTAAATGCGGAATGATTTTGTTTATTCCTAATTTAATTTCTAACTCTATCTAGATAACATGAAACAATATTAAATATGTATTTCATTTTCAAAGTCGTTTTATTTAATTGAGTCGTTAAATATGAAATTAATGAATTACATTTATGTTTTCAAATTTTTAATTTTCTAAAGTACTTTTTTTTTAAAAGACGATCTATTACTTTTAACATTAATGTTTAATTAAATCCGAACCGCATCTATGTCCTGGACACTTTTGAAAGCCATACAATGTTTACACTTTCTGAGATCATATCAGGACATACATACGGTATCTCTGACTTCCGGCCTAACAAATACCACTGGTTGGTCAATATAAGCCCATGACTGTAATGTTTATAAACGGATATTAGTCATTTATACATCCAGATAAACTACACAGCATAGGCTTTAAAGACACGTGAACGAAGATAATATCTTTAAAGGAATTAATAAAAATAGTTTGGGGGGACCAGATGTTTCGAACCAAATACCGCGGTTTTAAAAAAATACAATTTCGCATGTCATGTATATATAGAGTCTTATAACTTTCCCAATTTTACACGATTTTTATTATCCTTACAGGTTTAGAAGGTAGATATCTTCAGCTGAATAACTATATATAAAGTTATTCAGATCAAAGCTGTTTTTAATAATTCCGAGAGGGGGCCAGGGGTTTTCCTCCATCAAAATAGGTTAGAATTTGTGAGTCTGATGTATGTATGAGTTGCATTCATTAAATAACTTATTTCGCGTCCTAATTTAAATACTTTAAATGTCTTTACTGATTTAGAAAGTCGACGTTTTCTAATGATATATATATGTTTATATTTCTGTTAAATAATAAAGAAGTTATTCTGGAGGCCAGGTGGTCCTTTTTCTTTACTATAAATAAAGAAGGGGGCCAACATATAAACTCTTTCAGACTATATCTCGAAGGCGAAAAGTCGCAAACGCGAAAAGTCGAAGGCGAAAAGTCGCAAACCCGAGATTTTGGACGAAATTTCGTGGCGAAAAGTCGAAATTTTACAATTTCGGGTTTGCAACTTTGCGAGTCGAAATTTCGCCCAAAATCTAGACTTTGCGACTTTTCGCATTTGCGACTTTTAAAGTCCTCAACTCGAGTACAAGCTCTAGAAAACGAATAAGTTGAGATACATAGACCCCATAAGAAGTTGTTCGGGGAACATCCTCATCTAAATGGGGCATGTGGAACTTTTATCTTCCTAAATCAAGGGACGCAATTCTGTATTTTCCCTGATTAAGCCAAATCAGCTGAAACAGTTTTCTCCCCTGTGGATCCATAGCTCACTGAACTGATTCTTATCTCAGTCTCCCCACAAAGGTACAACATCAGCTCGGATCTGACCCAGAGACAAAATCATGAGACAGTTACAATCTTCCGAGGTAGCAGCCCCTTAATGACCCCTAATAAGTAAACTGCAATAAAAAAAATGCCCAATACTAATGTGAAACAGATGGCATTTCTGAGAGACCCACTCTGCAAGTAAGATTTAGGATAAATGGACAAATCATGAAATAACACTGCACTTGATGCAAAAATCAGTTTCAGTGATATACACTCACACAAAATAAATTAAGGGTCAAATAGTCATATGTACATATTCAGCAAATTAACAAGAGGTCCATGACCGTGAAACGCTCTCCTGAAGAGATCTTGGAACGGTATCATAACTTTGTGTATGTTTGTCATGTTTGAAGGGGGTAATGTTTGTTAAGGGCTATTGATCAGCCATCTTTGAAAAGAAAATCCAAAATGGATGGGGTATGGTTAATTGAAATTTTCATCCAAATGCATATTATAAGCATGAACATTGTCAATGATATAATAGAAGACATTAATGCAACACTATTGATGTGAACATAATATCAGAAACAATATTTATTTGACAGAAATAGTGCCCTTTATATTCGAAAAATTTAGTGCAAAAATTTTACTCTAAGATGTTTAGTTTTTTATGTTAAATAAATGTGTCCATAGAATTGTCCATTTATCTAAAAATGGCACACGACACATCATTTTTAAATAAAGTAAGCCATGTTATCACATCATCCAACATTTGAAGTACACCATTGTTAAAAATGAAGATTTTCTTTATACGCCATGTGCCTTCAACACACGCACATGATACACATGAAAAGCATACAGGTGAATTGTAAATTGAAACATGCTGTATGGTGAAACATTCGGATAAACAAGTAATTTGATCATATTCATATGTTATTATTTAGTTTGTGCTGTTTTTATAGGAATATAACAAATTACTCTTGTGTTGCCATGTTTCTATTCACAACAGTCACTCAGTTGTGTTTAAGACATCCAAAAATATAGTTGCTATTTATAATAGTTTGACAATTAAAACCCATCAGTGCCACCATACTATAGCATTGAGATTATTTTGAAAGTACATGCCATTGAAAGAATAGCTTGTTTTTTTTACAACGATTGACTTTGTAATGTGGATGATGTGATAACATGCCGTATTTAATTTAGAAATGATGTCTCGTGTGCCATTTTTAGATAAATGGACAAGATAAATGGACAATTCTATGGACAAATTTATTTAACATAAAAAACAAAACATCTTAGAGTAAAATTGCACTAAACTTTTCGAATATAAACACACATACATACTATATGTTTTAATGAGAAAATAAATATTGTTTCTGATATTATGTTCACATCAATATTGTTGCATTAATGTCATCTATTATATCATTGACAATGTTCATGCCTATAATATGCATTTGGATGAACATTTCATTTAATCATACTCCATCCATTTTGGATTTTTTTTTCAAAGATGGCTGACCAATAGTCCTTAATCATTAAACATGTGGCCATGTTTGGAGGAGGCATGTCTAAGTCCAGGGACTGTAGATAAACGTAATATAAACGGGTCCTGCTAAGTCTAAGCAGCCATTACAGTTGTCAGAGTAAATGCATTTTATTTTTAATATTTCTCAAATGAAAATCAGTCATGTAACAAGAGTAACATTCCTGTAAAGTTTCATGAAAATCCATCAAGTAATTTTAGAGGATTAGTTAAAACTACATGCTATGCCTGTCATTTTGGTAAAGGTTCCAGATCAATATCATTCATGGTTTTTGAGAATAAGCCGCCACCCAATTCTATTTTTGGACTAGGGGCTTTTAAAGTAGTTATTTTTCAGCAAAAAAGAATAGAGGTAAACATTTGCGATATCAGCGGGAAAATGGAACATCCGTCACCTAATGGAGACAATCTTAAAGAAAGTCTTCGTCAAAAGTAGTTATTTTTCAGCAAAAAAGAATAGAGGTAAACATTTGCGATATCAGCGGAAAAATGGAACATCCGTCACCTAATGGAGATAATCTTAAAGAAAGTCTTCGTCAAAATGTTATAACTGCAGAATTTACAATTTAAAAATTACAATCTGATCCCTTCGAACTCAAGAAGACGCTTTCCGCCAGTTTTGTCAACACAGAACCAAATTCGACACAGAACACATAAATGCACTTACACCATGTACACTCAACAGAACTGTTCAATTTCCAAAGCCCCTAGTCCATCAGTGCTTTCAGCACTTTGATTAATTGTAGCGTACAGTGTAAAACCGGATCCTTCGCTACCCATCTCCATATCACTGATGTAAACCAGTGAACTAATAATGCTTATTACTTCACTGATCTGTTTTACTTTCGAAAATGAACAGATACTGTTATTTTAATGAAGAAAGGGTGTGATGGTGTAAATAGAGCAAGTATAGCTAGTGGCGACAAGGTACGTGTACAGCCTGGGCAAAATGTTCATAAAATATGTAGAGCTACATATACCAGTCCTAAATCAATAGCAGGGCACAAGAGAAAATGTGAAGCTACTACAGGGAAAGACGACCCGCAACGCACGCTTAGTTCTGAGAGATCATTTTAATTTAGCATAACGTGACTTGTATCGGTAGAGTTAACAATCTTCGGAAATGAAACCAAATCTATATTTTTCTGTAAGAACCTATGATTTTCAGGAATGAATGAATGGTGTTTTACGGCACGTCGACACAAAAATAGGTCATGTTGTGCGCAAAAACTGGTTTAAGATGAAGAAATGAAGTAGTAGTAAATAAAAAGGAATTTGATTTTCAGGAGCGACTAGTTGAAGCATGCGAAAAAAGAAAAGATTTTTGGTTTAATGAGGCGTTTGCCCGCATTCAAACGGTACACGATCTTCATGCAGCCGATGCCATTTATCACCAGGTTGTTTCAAGACAGGCAAAGGAAATCCTCGACAGTTTTCGGAAGTAGCTTTTGGTTCCGGTGCATTCAAACGTGGCAGACCATCTTCCAACCGTGCATTCTCAGTACTTTCAGTACTTTGATTTTACAACGGACGTCTATAGATGCACCCTAGACAGGACGTCTCGGCCAGAAGGGCTGAAAACGGGAATACATGGTGAGAAACCAATTGCCTTTTACATTTTTGGTAGTCTTCTTTATGACTGAGTTTGGTGGGCATAAATAAATAGGTAGAGCCGATTTAACATTCGCCATTGGTGTTAATATAGATATTGGTAAACAGCTGATATCCTTATTTAGAAATTACGTTTTTAGGTCGTATATATAACCGTATATAAACGTATATATATAAACGCTCGTTGGGTGTCATAACAGCTCAAATTTTCAATAAAATAAAACCTAATGTATATCGGATATTGTAACTCATCCAAAGAGCTATACAACTGACGAAACAAGAAGTACATCGGAACCCAGACACACGGGGCGTACTGACGAGGGCGTAGAGACCCAGGTATCCCGCGGGAGGGGCAGGGAGGGTATCGGCGATAAGAAACACTCGAAAGTGCCGAGAAATCCTGGGTGTGTAAAGATTCAGAACCCTCTGGCGGGTTTGATACTGGTCATGGGTGAGTACGGACCTAGTCCTTTTTTTCCTTTGTTTTGTTTTTGCTACTGAAAGTGTCGATTCTTACGGATGGAGGGAGGTGTACAGTACTGGTTCTACTCAGGAAAAGTGGGTGGTCTGCTTCCACCACAAAAAATCGACCGTCATGTATAACCTTACATGTGTTGAAAAACGTAAAACAACATACAAACAAAGTATCTAGGAAATACTAAACTATCATTTTTCGCAATATTTCGAAAGGGAGGCTATACGTCATAAGTACGAGCATTAGTTTGTCAAGAGTTATCGTCAAACGCATTCATGTCAGTAGTAATCCAATATCATTTTTAAGTGTTTGTCGATATTCTACAATGGGTTTTATTATATATTTGTTGCAATATATTCAGCAATTAGTAAAAACTATTTTGCTTTGAACTTTTTAAATACTTATTAATAACGATTTCCAGATATGCAAATTAGTAAAAAAAAAAATATATATAGTTTAGACGCGATTTTTAAAAAAAAAAAAATCAAGATTTTCATGTGTCCTTTTTAATCGTGTATAATAATGTGTCTTTCAGGAGGACAAACAACACAGTGGGAAAGATTAGGGAGATGGGCCAGTGGGTGGGGTATGTTATTATTATATACTTCTCAAAATAATTTATGGACCAGTTTTGATTTGTGTAATTTTTTAAAGTGCTCTTATTCAATAATAATATTGAGTATTAACTTTGTATATGAATATGAAATACAATATATTAAAGTAATTATTACTGTTCTATTTTGTGGCCTTGAATTATTTTCAGGAGTTTACCTTATTTGGTCATAAAAAATTGATCTGAATAGTACAATATGTCTGTCGTACAACGTTGTTTAAATATGATAAAAAAAATCAATCTGGTAAGCATTCGTATGTTTAATAATGTTATTACCTTTTGGAAAGACACTACCCACAGACCAAATAACACATTATTATTATTATTATTATTATTATTTATTATTATTATTATTATTATTATTATTATTACACATTTTGAATTAGTGCAGCTTTCGATGTTCCTTATTCTACGACGGCAATTCTGAAAGTTCTGTAACTGGTTGCACTTTAGAAATATAACTCTTACCTGGTCAAAAATGACTAGTCCAAGCCTTCGAAATACTTTCCGTTGACCTGTACACATATTTGCAGACGTCTTATTCAATCTGAAGATGCATTTTAGAGTCACTTTTAGGTAAGGCACTGGTACATTGAAATAGCGCTCTACCGATGGCTGTGCGGGTCCGGAACCGACGTCCTCTAAGCACTGTTCAAGTTGGCGGGAAGATTTAACCAAAAGTCACAAGGTGACAGATCTGAGCTATATGCAGGGTGTGTCAGGGTATATGCAGGGTGTGTCAGGGTATATGCCGGTTGTGTGAACGTTTTAATTCCCTGTGTCTCCAAATAATCGTGCAGGATGACCGACTTGTGCGACGGTGCGTTATCATGGAGGAGCCTCCGGCACGTATACGGACCTCAGTGAAAAGCCGAACGACAGTAGGCAGAACTTTTTCCAGCGTAGTACTTTCCTCATCTATTTCCTGTGACTTTGGAGTGTTCAGGGACAGGAACCCGAGCTACCATTACACTGACATCAACTAACAATGCGTACATAACACGTTTTACGGACATTTCCCTCGACCCATACTTTGATATTCTCTTTGCATTCGGATTCAAAGAATGATATCCATGTTTCATCACCCGCTACTATTTCAAAAAGTGGCTTATTGTCACAATCTTCATACATTTGTAAAAGTTCCGTAGCGTTTTCACGCGTTCCTCCTTTTGAGCTAGCCTTAGCAAATGGGGTATTCATCTCGTGCATATCTTCCTGAGTCTAAGTCTTTGTATTAAATTCATAAACACTGCCCCGATCTAATGCCACAGATGTCAGAAATTATCTAGAGTCTTGTTCCATTATTTGTTTTACAGCAAAACCACACCTTACACAATCCGCTTTAATACTTACCCGCCGTGACGCGCAAGTGCAATTTGGGTGTCAAACATTAGAGGAAATAACAGTCTTTCCGTACGTGGATTAATTATTAATTTAAAGACACATTTCGAGCCTATTGTATCTGTGGGGGAGAGAATTTCTATAGGTAACTGTAAATCGCTGTGCACAAGGAAATTGAGATTATCAGTTTTTTGTCAAAGGATGAGGCCCGTCCCATAAAAGTGTATAATAATGTAGTAAAAATTATAACCGTTTTGCATTTTATATTCAGTTGTATATATATATGTTAGGCCCGGTACACACGGTAAGATTATCTCATAGGACAAATCTTATAAGACAAATCTGATGCAATCTATTTTATGAGATTGCCTGTACACACGGTGAGATTAATTTTATGGGATTTTCTGGTGACCTTCAAATAAGTGCATACTGGATCTTTCCAGAATGTAAACGAATGAAAGCGCCTTGTCATACATCTTTCTTGTCGTAGTCTTTGTGCGTGACTGTCCACAAAACTTCCTCTTCCTCACAATATCCCAGCAATTCATCAATGTTATCATTCGTCCAGTTTCCTGCCATGTTGCTATGTATGAACTAAAATACCCGCGTGTACAAATCTACAATGCATGTAGACCCTATGCTGCGAAGTTTATGTCAAATCTGGAACGCAGTACAACTTGGCCACAGTGTCACCATGTGTGGTTGAATGGCGGCGCTTTTGATCTTGTCTTATAGAAATAGAGCATGTTCTATTTCTGGAAGACATCTTTCAGGTCATAAATTGTGTCTTAAGCCCCTGTACACACGATGCAATTTGTCTCACAAGACATATCGTATAAGATAAATCTTACCGTGTGTACCGGGCTTTAAAGAAACATTTCCCAACGCTACTTGGTCATTGAAAAAGCATGTGAAGCTTGAATATTTACAGCCAGCACGCTTCATGGCTGATCAACTCTGGTATATAAATTGAGGCCCGCTCTTAGTTTTTTATTTGTATAGCATTGCTATATTGAGGGTAAGAATAGCTTAACAACACTTTGTAATTTACTTTAATGAAGAAATATATGTTCATCATTTAGCTTTTGAATACAAAACTTATCTGGTATTTCTTAATTTTTTTTAGACCAAACATCAGAGCACAACACAATAAATATACAACATTCTTTAATGTGTTATTATTAATGGTCACAAATGCTTCATTGGGTGGGCCTCATAATCTGAAGAAAAATTGAATATCACACTTTGCTCATGAAATTGTATGACTAACAGTGACTTACAGTTACCTATAGAAATTCTCTCCCCCCCCCCCCCCTCCACCCCCCCCCCCCCCCCACCCCACCCCAAATACAATAGGCTCGAAATGTGTCTTTAAAACAACTATGTATAGATGGATTTTCTTAAAAGATCCGTGTTAACAATTAATAGTTTTTGTATTTTTAGCACAATATACTCTATTATCAGTTACTTCTCTGCCATATGTTAGTAAATCTCAATTGCAAGAAACACATCAAGACTTCAAAATTCAAAAATCGTTGTCATTTGTCAGTGTTTTGGAATCACTCTTCGTCCGTCGTCCGTCCGTTGTCTGTCCGTCGTCCGTCGTCGTCGTTATCTTTTGCTTCTGACGACTTTTTCTCAGAAACCGCTTGTCGGAATTCAACCAAGTCTTATAAGAATTTATTAAACTGGATTTTATAGTTGCACCAACAGCTACGGTCATTTGGCGACATTCAAGCTTTTTATTGGTGGAGGAAGACCCCAGGTGCAAACCCGGGCATTTTTTCGTACACGGGTGCGCACCTGAGTAGAACCACCGACGTTCCACAAGCAAGCTGGATAGCTTGATACTCACATACTAAACAGTCCTGGCCCCATGGGGAATCGAACCCACAGCGGTGAGGGACATGTGATTTCAAGTCTGAGACCACTCGACCACGGACGACCCCAAGTTTATGTGAAGCATCATCATATGTTTGTTCGAATGGTGCACCTGAGGTCATAAATACCTCCGCAATGGGGCTTCTCAGTTCATTTAACAAATCTTTAAAAAATCTTCTGCAAAAATACATGTGCAGACAGTGGTTACCAAATCCGTATGGACAACCTCATATGGGCCATAGGTGGAACTATATATGGTGCAGTAAAATGATCACTTCTAGTTTGTGTGTTGTTGTTTGTTTTCTGATATTAATAATAACAACAAGAGAATCGGTAAAATCGATGGATGCATCCCAAAAGTTACATAGAAAAAAGTAATGTTTAGTGTGAGTGCTTCCTTATTCAAAATGAATCCGTACGGAACTCTATTATGCTCCGGATAAGATTTTACAAAAAAGGGAGATAATTAAAAAGTAGTGAAGCTTGAGTTATGGTTCCTATGAACTGCACTCCGTCTCATTGTCCTAATCATTCACACGAACTTTAATCAAGCATATTTTTTGAGTTATGCTCCGGACAAAAAGTGTGACGCACGGACACACACACGGACGGACGGAAAAAGCGGCGACTATATGCTCCCCCATAATAAACAATGTAGTGTTTTTAGTTACAAAATATTTTATATGAAAAACTATGGTAATAGTAAATGAAAAGGAAAAAACTGTGATGGGGCCTCAATATAATGTCTCTGTGGCAATCAGTCAGCGAGAAGTAAGCAGTTAAAAAGCATGCTATCCATGATTTTTCAACGACTACAATCAGCTGGGAAATGTGTCTTTAACGGATTTTCTGTACATATTAGTGATGTTTTTTGACAGTCTTCAGAAGGAAAAAACAGCTATCTACCGGGGTCGGATCAGAAAACAAATTATTTCTTTAATAAGGGTTGCCTGAAAACATAATGTCCTAGGAATAAATGTATACATTTGATAGGCACATATGCATTATATTTTGTTATAAAAACATCACATGGGTTCAATCTTCACCAACTGTTTTTGTGTGTAAAATATTGCTATTTATATTAATACAGATTATCTAAACAGTCAGAATCATAAATAACCTCTTACAGTAATAATGGGACATGATCTATCTTTCACAGGAATGGAAACTAGAAACCCTGTGTGATCTGTCACCGTGGACATGTACGGCACGGTGTGTGTTTGTCAGGCGGTCATTTTCTGTAACAGCCGCCGCAGGAAGGTGGAGTTTCTAACGCAGAAGATGATCGAGAGGGACTTTACAGTGTCACAAATAGTAACTTAACTCAATAATAAAATATAGGACACAAAACAGGGACGGAGGCTATATTACCACATTAAGAGTCAAGATTGCGTGTATCTCTCCGTTAGTGAAACTGCTTTAATATTGTTACAGGCCAAAAATGTTTTGTTTTTTTCTCCAGCGTAAGTATTTATAACAAAAATTGTTTTGAATAGCAGCAAAACTTGAAAACAAACGTATGTTTTTGTGACCTAAAATCTTCTGTATATTTTAATGATCTAAGAACTTCAACATTTTAATGATCTAATATATTCAATATTTTAATGATCTATGATCTTCAGTATTTTAATGATCTAAAATCTTCCATATTTTAATGATCTTCCATATTTTAGTGATCTAAGATCTTCAGTATTATTGTGATCTAAGATCTTCAATATTTTAGTGATCTAAGATATTTGATATTTTAGTTATCTGTACTAAACTTATTAACCACAACATTTCTATCACAGCACGGAGAATTGGATCAGAAAGAGCGAGAAGTGATCATGCGAGAGTTCCGTACCGGTTCAAGCCGGGTGCTGATCACCACGGACCTGCTGGCCCGAGGCATCGATGTACAACAAGTATCGCTGGTTATAAATTATGACCTGCCATACAACAGGGAGAACTACATACACAGGTACAAGTTATGTAGACATTAGAGAATTCCTGATTACCATTGTTAAATGAACGTGTTACTCAAGGTTTTAGTCATAATTTGGCCATTAAAATGTCAAAGAACACATGCATCTCAGTGTTCTAAAGTCAGAACTTGCCCATTAAAATGTTAAATGAAATCGTATCTCTGTGTAAGTCAGTATTTGGACATACACATTTGAAAATGAAACATGTTACTCAACGTTTGAAAGAAAGAATTTGGTTATCAAACATGTAACTGGTGTTCTAAAGTCTGAAATGTTAAATTTGATATGTTAGCAGCTATTCAGGGTTATAGTCTGAATTTGGTCGTTACAGTGACAAATGAAGCATATTACTCAGATTTCAAATCAGCGCTGGGCCATTAAAGAAACTAACCTGCCAAATAACGACAACATTACACTACAAAATCATTTATCAGAACTCTATCCAGGTGTTCAGGTCATACTATAATGTATATGTGTCGATTAAAAGTATACGTTCATTAACGGGTTCTTAAAATACCCGTGGTTGCAATGCGTAAAATGAATTATGAGTGAGTAGGTTTGGAAATGGTGTACATTTATTGTAACTCTTTTGGATTGTTTCGGTGTAATTGAATTGAATTGGGGTTTTACGGCACACCATCACAAGAAAAGTTATATGGTGCCAAACAGGGATGAACATGTCTGGCTCATCCTCCATTTACATCTAGATACAAATATGGAGAATGGGCCTAGAACCTTCTAACGGGTCTGGGGGGGGGGGGGGGGGGGGGGGGGGGGGGGGGGGGGGGGGGGGGAGGGGGGGTGTTATAGTGGTTGTATTCTACCCCGGCAACCACATGAGGATGTTGTCGGTGGAATAGCTACTATAAACACTAAATGATAGGAACTGAAATGCTAGACTTAACATATTTCTCAGTTGTTCTAGTCTGAATTTGTCCATTTAAAAGATTTAAAGGTAAAATGAATTATTTTACTCAGTTCCTGGCCATTAAAATGGTTGAGAGTTTACATACTTTAGATCATATTTTCAGGATTGGTCGTAGCGGGAGGTTTGGTAGGAAGGGTGTTGCGATCAGCTTCATCACATTTAACGATGAGAGGACGCTCCGCGACATAGAACAGTTCTTCAACACCCAGATTGAGGAGATGCCGCGAGACATTGCCAACTATGTCTTATTGCGGCAAGACATTGCCAACTATGTCTAACTGCGGCGAGACATTGCCAACTATGTCTAACTGCGGCGAGACATTGCCAACTATGTCTAATAGCGGCGAGACATTGCCAACTACGTCTAATTGCGGCGAGACATTGCCAACTATGTCTAATTGCGGCGAGACATTGCCAACTATGTCTAATTGCGGCGAGACATTGCCAACTATGTCTAATAGCGGCGAGACATTGCCAACTATGTCTAATAGCGGCGAGACATTGCCAACTATGTCTAATAGCGGCGAGACATTGCCAACTATGTCTAATTGCGGCGAGACATTGCCAACTATGTCTAACTGCGGCGAGACATTGCCAACTATGTCTAATAGCGGCGAGACATTGCCAACTATGTCTAATAGCGGCGAGACATTGCCAACTATGTCTAATAGCGGCGAGACATTGCCAACTATGTCTAATTGCGGCGAGACATTGCCAACTATGTCTAATAGCGGCGAGACATTGCCAACTATGTCTAATAGCGGCGAGACATTGCCAACTATGTCTAATAGCGGCGAGACATTGCCAACTAGGTCTAATAGCGGCGAGACATTGCCAACTATGTCTAATAGCGGCAAGACATTGCCAACTATGTCTAACAGCGGCAAGACATTGCCAACTATGTCTAACTGCGGCGGACATTGCCAACTATGTCTAATAGCGGCGAGACATTGCCAACTATGTCTAATTGCGGCGAGACATTGCCAACTATGTCTAATTGCGGCGAGACATTGCCAACTATGTCTTACTGCGGCGAGACATTGCCAACTATGTCTAACTGCGGCGAGACATTGCCAACTATGTCTAACTGCGGCGAGACATTGCCAACTATGTCTAACTGCGGCGAGACATTGCCAACTATGTCTAACTGCGGCGAGACATTGCCAACTATGTCTAATAGCGGCGAGACAATGCCAACTATGTCTAATAGCGGCGAGACATTGCCAACTATGTCTAATTGCGGCGAGACATTGCCAACTATGTCTAATTGCGGCGAGACATTGCCAACTATGTCTAATTGTGGCGAGACATTGCCAACTATGTCTAACTGCGGCAAGACATTGCCAACTATGTCTAATAGCGGCAAGACATTGCCAACTATGTCTAACTGCGGCAAGACATTGCCAACTATGTCTAACTGCGGCGAGACATTGCCAACTATGTCTAATTGCGGCGAGACATTGCCAACTATGTCTAACTGCGGCAAGACATTGCCAACTATGTCTAACTGCGGCAATACATTGCCAACTATGTCTAACTGCGGCGAGACATTGCCAACTATGTCTAATAGCGGCGAGACATTGCCAACTATGTCTAATAGCGGCGAGACATTGCCAACTATGTCTAATAGCGGCAAGACATTGCAAAATATGTCTAATAGCGGCGAGACATTGCCAACTATGTCTAATAGCGGCGAGACATTGCCAACTATGTCTAATAGCGGCGAGACATTGCCAACTATGTCTAATAGCGGCGAGACATTGCCAACTATGTCTAATAGCGGCGAGACATTGCCAACTATGTCTAATAGCGGCAAGACATTGCCAACTATGTCTAATAGCGGCAAGACATTGCCAACTATGTCTAATTGCGGCAAGACATTGCAAAATATGTCTTATTCAACTTAAGGATTCAATAGAGTTTAAAACATCCCAGATATGTTTTTAAAAAAATGTACACAAAGACTACTGAATATATGGTTAAGAATCATTGCTTCCAACATATGCAAAAGAAAGTTTTAACATCTCAGAATATTTGGGGAAAAATGTCGCTCTCTTGTATGTTCGAACTTGTACAAAAGACTACTGAACAATATTTGAAAGTTTCTACAACTGACATTACAACTGTAAATGTTTACCATATTCCTTGTCTGCCTGGAAACAGCAGCAGAGGAAAAATATATCATCTAAATAAAACTTAACAATTTGCCTACACATAGTGTTTTTTTTATTACACATATACTATCTATTTTTTCGTATTTAGATCAAATGTAACCTCTTGCAAAAAGGAACATGTTGGGCGAGAAGAAAATGCAATTTACAGACATTATGAAAAGATAATTGTTTCAAATTGTACGCTTATCATTTATTTCAAATCTCAAAATGTTCAATCAGTTTGCTAAGGATCACAAATGCATCATTTATGTACAAGTGGGTGAATTATGTTAGTTTTACATGTACGTAACTTTGTACGTGCACTATTGTATAAGAATAAAAGCTAGCATATACTCCGGAATTGTATAAAAACATCTTAAATGTGGGATATTTTACAGTTCATAGATGATTTGAGATTTTAAATATAATTGTTGTTTAATGGCTCATTAAATTCAGAGCTGCGCCAGAGAGAGAGGGGAGACACAGGCATCTGAGAACTGTGTCCTACTACTCTTTCTAGCAAATGGTTGTTTAAAGAGACACGTGGCAATCTTGAAGTTTTTATCAAGCATTAAATTGAAGTTTTAATCTAGTATCAATTTTACTTAAAACCTGCTCGCATATTATTAAATAAAAATTTAAGTTTTGATTTTCTCTCCTTATTCTACCATAGGTTTAAATATATTACCGGTGCAATATTGTGATCAGTTATCATATATTCAAAAACAATATGCTTTAAACAATTCTTATAATTAAAATTACTGACTGAACAAATGCATGTTATGAAGAAAAACTTACTCGGTACGCAGCTGGTTTTTAAAAAAAAATCAAGATTGCCGTGTGTCCCTTAAACATGCTTGGAGGTTAGACTCTACTACACTGCAACCCCTGGTTTACGTCCCTATCTAACAGGCTAAGAAATTAATTATATTGCTGATGGTCCCACTGAAGATACCCGAGTGGTACTAGTGAGGTTCAAGTCCATGACCTACCATGTTATCCACTAAACCACAGCAGCAAGTAGAGATTTTGAAATTAACCGTATTCATTACATGACTGATAGAATAAAGCGGCTACCGTACGCTCGAATATCACGTGCATCATGTGTTTTCTTTGTTTCTTGGCATACTTCAATCTTGTAAAGATACTGAGATATAAGATCGTCTGTGAATATTATGTCCACACTTTAGATTCAAGATTGAGTCTTGATGAACATATAAAACATTTCTTTTAGTTTAAGAAAAAAATACAAAACACACAACTTAATTTAGTATCCATATAGTATCCACTAATAGTATACATAATTATACCTGCATTTGTAAATGTGTATGGTATTGAACTGACGGAGAAAAAACCCATCAAAACCTATGTGTTTTTTTTATAGAATACATTGATATGTATAAATAAACACAATATCTCCCTCCCACGTATTAGATATAGACAATGCATAATGTTGACTGTCTAGAGTTTGTCTACTAAGAGACCATTTTTCCTTACCGCGCTACTATTAAATAGGATACTATTTGTTACTGTTTACATTGAATTGTGTTTAAATTGCCATTCCGCCATAATGACATTATTATCATGCATTGACTATGTTGATTCCATTGCTGTTTGCTTAATATGTAAACCTTGGTGAAATAAATAAAAAAAATAATTAAGATTTCTATTAAAAGTATAACAACAAGATCTTCATCTATCTGCAATGGTTCGTAATTATTCCAGCTTTCACCCAACTGTTCTGTTTTGCTCTACAGGTCACATTAATAACGAGTTAACACCAACGATAACATCTGAGAGAAATGTTTATAAAACCCAACTTGAATAATGACACTCCAGTGTAATATCGTTCTATTAAAACCACTAGTATGAAGAAACCAGCAAAATTATAAAAAAATAAAAGTTTTTTAACATCATTTGTTGTCTTTGTCTTTATTTCCACATCATTTCCACATGATCTAAACCACACACCTACTAACAAACAGATTGGAAACTTCCTATCAGAACCAGTGAAGAAACCAAACTGTCATGAGTGGAGCGCTGTGGTCTAGTGGTAGAGCGTTGGACCCATGATCCAAAAGTCGTGGGTTCGATTCCCGTCATTGCCATATGCGTTGTGTCCCTGAGCAAGACACTTTATCTGCATTGCTTAGTACTGGTTCTACCCAGGAAGACATCGAGAGTGATTCAAATAAGTTATAGAGCTTTCGTTACAATCGATATAAAATAAATAAGTTTAAACTAAACTGTCATGATTTTTATGAGAATACATTCAAAACATTCATAATGAATACCAAAATGTGATTCTACTAATTTATTTTTATGTTTAAAACAAGAAAGTGTATAAAAAGCTGTTTAAAGTCCTCTCTCAAAAAACCATTAATTTTGATGAGAATACATTTAAAACATTCATAATGAATACCAAAATGGGATTATACTATTTTAATGTTTAAAACAAGAAAGTGTATAAAAAGTTGTTTAAAGTTAAAAATGTCATTATTTTTGGCTTTTCATTTAAAAACCAAGCAACTGACGTAGTGAAACGTTCGTTCAAACTCCTTTTTTGCTTAAAATGTTAAAGGAAAATACCATCATTAGAAAGAGAAATAAATGTGTAATCGGTTTATATGATATCAATGAAACATATATATATACATAAAACTCTTCATGATATATTTGTTTAAAGTCGGGCAATATTTTGTGAAATTTCCGCACTGTGCCACCTGAAATTTAAATATATTCACAGTTACCTGTCTATTTGTTATTATGTCTGTTTTTGAACACTAAGTGGGGTGTCCGTGGGCGAGTGGGCGAGTGGAATGAAGCTGACCACTCTGCTTTCCGTTCAACACCATGTGAAAATATAGTAAATAGTGGGTTGGGCCAGTGAAGTAATAAGAGATTAATCGTAAGATTTTGT
>JAWPHD010005347.1:0-117500 GCA_037043455.1 Cyrtodaria siliqua | reverse complement strand
AGTGTAGTATGGGTAATTTTTTGATTATGCGTTTCTTTTTCCTTTCAGTATATTTTGCTTCTGATAAAGCAGCGTCTACTTATTTTAATTTTGTTTCAGTTAGCGAAAAGCATAATAAGCAAAGCATTCTGTGTATTGTAAACGAAATGTGAAGTACTATGTTTTACACACTTTAATACATTATCCTTTATTTGTTGTGTGTCTGACACTACACATTTTATTAAAAAAAGCTTTGATAAATAATCAAACGATTGTCTGTCTAGTAGTCTCTAATTATGAGAAAACGGACAAACAGTTCATGAAAACATACGCTGTAATGATACAGAGTAGGATAAAAAAAAGTTTACATGTTTAATAACAACACATATATCTTATGATATTCAGCATGATTGACGGCTGCCTGGAAATTGTATATACATTAAACACACTTTTAAATGAACTTGAACTTAATGTTTTACCCTAGAGATATACCAAATACATGACCATAGTTATTGCGGTAATTTGAGATTAGAGCGAATTAGACATGATGCATGAAAATAAATTAAATTAGAGTTTTCACATAAACTCTAGAAAAGAAGAAAAAGAAAAACGGACGGAAAAAGAAGTAGAAAATACGGAGCAGTATTTATCATTATCATTTAGGGTACCAGTGTTTGTTTCCAATGTTTGCGTCAACGTCGTTACTAGTCGTATACATTTTTATTTACGATGCGACGTCGACAGAGACGCCTTCTTCGTAAGGGTATTATGGTTAATAAAACAAGAATATTGAAAAAAATATTCCGATGACTAGCAAATTTTATTTTATATTCCGATAGGAAATTAAATTCCCTAAAACATATTGAAATTGTGCAGTTTTTTATGAAGCCGTTTAAAAGATAAAAGGCTTTAACTTTGTTTTTTCTTAAAATTTCACGGTAAAAAATCGGAGAAAGAAAAAGGAAATTATATAAATAATATTTTATGTCTAATGTAAATGAAATAATTTATATATCAGTTGAAAGGTCTCATCAAGACAAATAGTTTGATATAAAAAGTAATTACATGTGACTAGCCTAACACTCTAAAATGTCAAAAACGTTGAAAACTGAGTACAACGGGACTTTTATGAAAAACGTCAAACATAGCCATATTTGAGACGTTATTATTAAAAACATGTTTAAATAACGGCAAAACAGATTTCAGATTCAAATCGCAAATATCTTCAAATTTACAAATATATATAGTTCATATGCGTACCCTTAAATTTTCGAATAGGTCAATTCCCCCTTAAAACGAAGAAAATCACTGCAAATGAATGATTTTTTTTTATTGGTGATATAAATCATTATTGCCATTAAGTATTACATATTTTTCATACAGTTGCTGTCATTTTTTCCCTATAAATTAGTAAATTTTCATATTTATAAATATTCCATATATGGTCATTTAGAACCGTGATGTCATAGCTCTCAAAATGGCCGATTCCATATCCGTTTTAATAGAAACTTCAAATGATCATATCTCCTTTGTTTATCATCCGATTTTGATAATTCTTTCACCCTTATTCAAGTATTTCAGAACTCTCAATAATAAAGATGGTTTGGCTGTGGCGCTACATTCCCTTTAAAATATCCAACAAACCAAGTCCGCGACCTATTATGTTTAAAGGTGAAATATTTTAAGAAAATGCAACTTTTAACTGTACCCACTTTTAAAACAGTATATTCATAGGAATACACTGTAGGAAATGTACGCTATGCTGCGCGGATCTAGAACAAGGGAGGCATGTGCATGATACGGTCTTGGCCGGCCGAGTCTCTCAATACCGGTTCAGCTACTTTCTCCCTTGTTTGTTTGTGTTGATTTCAAGGGATCCCATTGACAGATTTGTTGAAATATTGAGTAGAAATTATTTTGAATTTTCATTATGACCTTATGCCTTGTACCTTGTTAAACTGACATTGTGATCAATAGTACATAAAGATCAAACCATTGATGATCGCTACTATTAAATTATCTTTTTTTTTACAAAGAACTGAAAAGAAACTAAAGATATGTATGCTGATATAGGTTTTGTTCGTTGTTGTGAAATATAATTACGATAGAAGAGGAAAGGAGTAAGAAGGCATTTCAAATCAAATTCATTGAAGATATTTTTCGTTTTTATTCTGTTTTGCATTTCATTTCTATTTATACTTAAAGGTTTCACGACACACATTAAAATTTATATTGTGATATATTTTTTTACTTTAATCAGTTATAAATGAATTGAATGGTCGATCAAAAAAAAGAAGAAGAATTATTTTTTTAAAAACAATAGGTATATTTCGTTTTGTATGGTGTTACCCCCACGCCTCATCCCACACCTTCACGAACATTTCGGTCTATAGGTGGAGGACTTTCCTTTTTAGCCAGTAGGCGGGTGATGTACTCTCCTACTTTGGTAAGCAGATCGGCTACTTTTAGCTGCCCTCAATACAACAACAACAAATCAAAGTACTGCGTACTGAATGGCGAAAACATTAGTAAGAAAATGGGTTTGAGCTGTTCCTTTTGAGCTGTTCCTATAGTTAAGATTAAATATTTTATGATTTTTATGATTGTTATTGGCGAAGTTATTCGTGTTATATGTTATAGATCTCTCAAGCCGAAGCGTCCTTATCCACTAAGCAAGAGGCTACTGAATCCTCACCTGAAGTTCATGAGTAAGGGTTGTAGGAAGTTGCAAGTTAGTTTGAGATAGTTGGTTAAAATCATTTTGTTTAGTAGTCGCCATGAACTTGTAATTTTTAAAATGTATGTTTAGCTGTGGCGGCCATTTTGAATTTCCGGCTGACCTGATTTTTATTTAGGACCAACTAGACATCAAGAGCAACATTCCTGTAAAGTGTCATGAAAAAGCCATTAAGTATTTTCAGAGTGATCACCACACGTTTTTCCTATATAACTCTATGTTAACGAAGATGGCCGCTGTTTGATATCGAATCGAAATTAATTTTGTGTAGGACCAACTACACTTCATGCCAGTCATTTTAGTAAAGGTGCCAACGCAATATTACTTATGGTTGTTGAGAAGTAATCGCCACAAACTTGTATTGTGTAAACTCTATTTGTAGCTGTGGCAGTCATCCTCAATTTCCGACCGGCCTGTATTTTTGCTAGGACCTACGAGACAGCAAGAGCAACATTCTTGTAAAGTTTCATGGAAATCCATGAAGTTGTTTCAGAGGAGAAGTCGCCACAAGTTTTTTCTATATAACTCTATATAAACAAAGATTGGTGCTGGCTGCCATGTTTGACATCGAATCGAAATGAAATTTGGTAAGTTCCAACTAAGTGGCATGCCAGTCATTTTGGTTTAAGGTTCCAAATCAATAACACTTATGTTTTTTGGGAAATGGTATTTGTAAAATCAAATTTGTAAAATTGTCAAATAATAAAACAACCATTGCAAATTGAGCAATGCATGGGAAGGACCATCCTGTCACCTTGTATAAAGCTTATTATAAAACAAGTTTGTTTGATGAGTTTGATGAGTTACAGTTTGTGTAATGCTATACAATATTAGTGGAATGTCACCCCAAAACAATGTCACACAATGTTATCGTTTTATTTTACTCAATTGAAATCATGAACTATCCATTTAAATATATACCAATGGGTAAATACCACACTAATCAAAAAGCTCATATGTGGCTCTGTTTTATGTCCTTGTATCTCGCACACTATTTACTATATTGAATTTTCTCCTTTAATTTAGTTCACCAATAAAGCGACTATACATTGAAAGTCGCGCATCCGCGACCACAAGGATTGCTTACAGTTTACAATAAATTCCACATTTGATACTATTGTCATAATGAAACTGTTGGCAGGCTTCTTCACATAAATGGCATACCTTTGTTTCAATAAATATATAACAAAACAAATGCAACGTATTCTGCTTCTTTCACGCCCCTTCAACATGAAAAAGGATCTAGGCAGTAAATCCTCTTCGACCAACCTACGCCGCTCAGTACTTCCAGTACTTTGATTCTTATTCGGAGTACCGACGTAATTATATTGCAAACTATACAGGCGCACTGGATTTCTGTGGATTCTACATTCCCTAAATAATGTAATGCATGTTGGTGTGTTTGGAATGACTCGAACCTTCCAAATATGGAGAAATTAAGCTCCGCCTACCACTGGGTGTGTAGAGTGGAGATCAGACCGAGGTAGCTATTGTCAGTTAAGAGGGTTGTCGCTAGAGAGAATGCGGGTCAACTACTGCTCACATGCAGCCAGAGAATGGGTGGGTTGAACAATAATCCGGTAATCACTTAATTTCATACTTAATAGAATTTAATAAAAGTTCTGCGATCGCTGGCGCTCCCTTGAACTTGTTTCTTTAAAAGTCTAATACAGTCTGTAACATATACGTACATAAACACAATCTGCAATATCTATTAAAGGGAATGTAGCCCCACAGCCAAACACTCTTTGTTATTGAGAGTAGTGAAAAACGACAAAGAAGATATGACATATAGAAGGTTCTACGGATATGAACGCCGCCATTTTGAGAGCTATGACGTCATAGTTTTAAATGACCATATACGGAATAACAATGATACTTTACTGATGTATAGGAAATTAATAACAGAAGCTGTATGAAAAACATTTATAAGTAAGGGTAATAATGCATTTAAACGATTTTCTTTGCTTTAAATGATATTTATCAATATGCCATATATGGTAATTTAGAACCATGGCGTCATAGTTATCAAAATGGCGGCTCCCGTTTACGTTTTAGAAGAACCTTCAAACTGTCTTCCCTTAGCCTCGTCCGCCGGATGGGGACGTAAACCGGACGGTCCCGTGTATCGGTCTATCCTCCGAGCACGTTAAAGAACCATAGGAATCTATTCGATAATAAGAGTAGGGCACGGTTCCCGGATTCCTATGTATCCTTCCCCTCTCTCTGGGGCGGCTCTAAATAACCTATACTGTGTTGATGAGCCGTTAAACAACATTCAATTCAATTCAATCCATTCAAACTGTGTTATCTTCTTTGTTTATCATCCGATTTTGATAATTAGTTCACCTTTTTCCAAGTTGTTCATAACCCTCAATTATAAAGAGTGCTTGGCTATGGGATTACATTCCCTTTAACTGAACTCAGTGTATATGGTTCAATTTAACTTAATACGAGCTTTCTCTGACCCTAAAAGTACGGTGTCCTGTTAGGGCCATGTTACCATCGCATCTTACCATCGACCGTCGATGGTCGATGGTAAGATGCGATGGTCGATGGTAAGATGTGATGGTCGATGGTAAGATGCGATGGTCGATGGTAAGATGCGATGGTAAGATGCGATGGTCGATGGTAAGATGCGATGTTCGATGGTAAGATGCGATGGTAAGATGCGATGGTCGATGGTAAGATGCGACGGTCGATGGTAAGATGCGATGGTCGATCGTAAGATGCGACGGTAAGATGCGATGGTCGATGGTAAGATGCGATGGTAAGATGCGATGGTCGATGATAAGATGTGATAGTCGATGGTCCATCGCATCTTACCATCGACCATCGCATCTTGCCATCGACCATAGCATCTTAACATCGCATCTTACCATCGACCATCGCATCTTACCATCGAACATCGACCTAGGTCGACCTAGGTCGATGGTCGATGGTAAGATGCGATGGAAATTCGACCTAGGTCGATGGTCGATGGTAAGATGCGATGGAAATCTTACCATCGAACATCGACCTAGGTCGATGGTCGATGGTAAGATGCGATGGAAACATGGCCCTAACTGGACACCGTATAAACGCCTTTTTTTCTTTTTGGCTTTTTAGTAGTACACAGCGAGATGAAATATCCAAATCGTAAAAAGGGCTAGTAAGGTCAGAGAAGGCTAGGATTAAATTTAACTATAAGACGGTTTTAGATCACTCAAATGGAAGTTATAGAAATAGGTTGTGCTGTCTTATGTTCTCAAAATTCTAACAAAAAAGAGTTATAGCCTAATATATATATTAATTAAATGTCCTACTATTAAATTTTTCATTTTTATTGAAATTTTGCTTTATTTACTTTTTTTAATATTCTTTTTTGGCTTCTTTAGTTTTGAGTTAACGTTTTACCGTTGTTTTTAATTACAGAATGGAACACGTGCTTCGCGTATGTCTGGAGCTAGTAACTATGTCACACAGGCGCTCATTGCGAATATTAAAATATAGAAAGCTAGAAAGTTTGGTTATTTGTATGGTGTTTTACGACATTTTCAACACATGTAAGGTCATAAAAAATTATATAACTGTCGATTTTGAAAAAAAAAAAATTGTGGTGGCAGAACTTTTCCCGGGTAGAACCAGTATTGTACATCTCCCGCCATCCGTAAAAATCAAAAGTTGATGTATAATAAAACACAAAAATGAAATATAATATAACACATAACAGCCATTATTTTGTTATACGTATTATACTTATATTCATTCTTCTATATATCATTCTTTCTATCCCATATTTTCCCAATGAGCGCTAATGGCAGACCTGCCCATAATCAATTATTCCATTAGACAAGACAGAACTTGCCATGACGTCATGCAGAACTAGCACGGAGTTCCCTGTATTTACCGAGAATCAATAATGCCCCCAAGTGTGCCAGTTTCAAGAAGAAACCCACAACAAATGCAAATATGATCGTAGCTCACTACTCATCTATATACCGCTGTCAGTTATTAATATTGGTATAATAATATACTGAAAGGAAAAAGATACGCATAATCAAAAAAATGCCTATACTACACTATTATATACACCTAATTCCACGTAATATTCCAGATATATCTCAACGTGTTTTGTACAAAAAGGGGCTACAACTAATTACAGAAAGGATAACTCTGTCATGTAGTAGACCTTTTAATCAAAGTATACTTTGTTACACGAAATTCATAAATGATGAAGTTTCGCTTGAAAAAGTCAATTATGTATTATGTTTAATGTTAAGAGATTGCAAAGTTTAAAGCCTAAGTTTGCTCACCTGCTTGAGTCAAATGTGCATTCTGTCGATAATGACACTTTAAAATGGTAACCATGTGTTCGGTGCTGTTTAAAAGGACAGTTCTACATACACTATATAGCGGAAATACCAATTATGCGTTTCTTTTTCCTTTTAGTATATAAACAGAACGTGTATCTGCGATCCACATTTTTTCTGCTGTGGTTTGTTGGGGGTATTGATTTTTCTCTGTATAAAGAATTCAAGGATGCCCTTTTGTAATCGATATTCCAGACAGTGGTGTCTCTAAAACACTAGTTATCAATATGTGTTTGTTGTTTTTATTGTCAGTTATTTAACTTCATGTATTACCTTATTTCAAGGAAATCGTTCGTTTTTTAACTTTCAAAATCCGTCAATATTTGAACAATCACACCTGATATCAATAGCGTGACACATTTTAATATCAGTTACCTGAAAAAATCGATAATCGCTATTTTAAATATTAATTGGTGCACAGTACAGTAGGACTTTATATATATAGGTTATTGTTATGACATGTTATGATTGAATCTGTGGTATGTAGCCATGTGATTCAGGATTGTGTGTAGAAGGATATGTTATCATTATAAAGGTACTTTCGTTATCATTATCATCTGTAGGGTAGTTCCAAGAACAGTGGTTCGATTTGAACCTTACTTCTTGATATTTGAATAATTATACGATTAAGTAAATTCTATAACCTATATAACACAACACGTGTCTCAGTTTTGACAATTTGGCGAAGGCCTTTATATAGGTTAGCTGAATTACAGTTAAAGCGGCATTCACAACAGCCCTATACACGCACACATTGAGGACGCTGTTAGTCTTCATATCAAAATTAAATTATTTTTGTCAGAAAGTAAAAAGCCCAATTACATATTCCGGCGGCATGTTTGTCTTCAAATCAAAATGAATTTTGTTTAGGGCCTACCAAATGATATTAATATATATATGTTGTTTTTTTAAGTAGTCGTCACAAACATGTGTTTTTAAAATCTTTAATCCGTTGCGGCCATTTTGCATCTTCGTTCGACCTGATTTTAACTTACGACAGTCAGACATCAAGAGTAAGATTCCGGTAAACTTTCATGAAAATTCCGGACATATTTGACGTCGAATCAAAACTAACTTTGTCAAGGACACACTACATGTCATGACAGTCACGTTGATAAAGGTTCCAAATATACTCCTCGAAATAAACTAAGGACCACAAATTAAAGCGTGTATAATTTCATCAATTTTAATAATCATATAAAGTATACCATGCTAACTGAAAATTCAACGATCCATCTTAGCAACTGTAAAACAAATAACATAACAAAACAAGAATAAAAACATGTGAGATCAATATGTTAAATGAATATTAAAAATCAACTGTTTTACGCATGGTGGGTGGGGTACGTGTATATAACGCATTTGAAGTACTTGTTCTGTGGTGATTAGGTCAGGAACACGAGCAGGCAAATCCATACGCTCAAGGCCCTCCTGATCCAGGTAGTCGTTGACCAAGCGAGCTCTGTCCGGACGGGCGCTATCGTCCATTAACAATAAGGATGGTCCCACCGCACCTGCAACTGTCCAATATCTCAAGCCTGTAGCCTCGGTCACCCGACTCACTTCTGATTTCTTCGTTACGCTATGCTACGCGGATCCAGAACTAGCGCCTGGGGAAAATAGGACGCGAGTAAGACATGTGCATGATACGGTACTGGCAGCTCGAGACTAGTAAGCCTGTTAGAGACTCCTTCCGAATGACATACAGATCCGTGGTGCCATCAACCGAGACCGCACCCAAACAAGCACAAAAAGACCACCGAATCTATCGTGCTCGGCAATGCAACAGTGTCGAAATAGCTGATTCCTCACCACACACGTCTTCTTCCATCATTAAAGTCAACACAGAACGCCGATCATCCGTGAACAACACTGACCCTTCAAATGGTCCAACTGGAGATTCTGGCATGGCGAGCAAAGTCCATCCGTAGTCATCTGTGCTGAGGTGTCAGCGAAGGTCGCTTGCAGGTCTGCGCGCATGAATATTGACAGCGTGAAGGCGGATCCAAAGTGTCCGCTCGCAAACACGCACTCATGATGCATTTCGAGACTGGACATTTAACGTTTTTGCGGATTCGAACCTTCGTCGCTTTGCCAGATTGACAATATACCGGTCATGGATGTGCGTTGTTTTCCTCGGACGACCACTTCTTGGACGTGGTGTCTAGGTACCGCTGCGATATCCGCCCAGCCACTTTGTGACTGACGTTAAGCGGACGTCCGACGTTACGTTGGTTCTGGCCGGGCAACAATAGGTCAATGATTCTCTCCATTTCACCACCGGATAGATGACACCGAAATGGCAAGATTTGAATATAGACAATATTAAAAGTAAAAAATAAATAAAATTCCAATTTTTCACAGAACACCTAAAACATTCTCAAATCCGGATGGTGATAGCGTCTCCGTGGCCGAGTGGTTAACGATGTTGCGTTGTAACCATTCTCGCCTCTCACCGCTGCGCGTTAGAATCCCATTGGGAGCTCGACATGTTAGTGAGGACATGTCGATTCTTACGGATGGCGGGAGGTGTACAGTACTGGTTCTACCCAGGAAAGGTGGGTGGTCTGCCTCCACCACAAAAAAATCGACCGTCATATATAACCTTACATGTGTTGAAAATGTCGTAAAACACCATACATGCAAACAAACAAACAAACAAATCTGGATGAACGGGCTAAAGCAACATGTGATCAAAACATGTAAATTGAGGGGCGGATCATTTAAAAGTTTACTCGTGCGTGTATGCACTAATAAACAATGTGTGAATTCAGGCACGGTATGGTAGTACATATGTACACTAAACGTCAAAACTCAAAACTGTTTTAATTAAGGATGAAACATATTGAACAGAAAACACTGGGTGCGTTCAGGGTTTTCCCATCGGTTACCGAAAGCACTCACAGTAACCATCGGTTACCATCAGTCACCGTCGTTAGCCGTTGGTTCGCCGATACGTAACCAATCTTCCAGCGACTCTACACCTGAGGTAGTATCGGTGGCCTCGTTGTTACCAAATGATACCACCAATGACCATTGGTAACTCGGAGTTAACCGACGTGGTTGCCAATGAGTGCGTTCAGGGTTCTCCCATCGGTTACCGAAAGCGGCCTCGGTAGCCATATGTAACATCGGTAACCATCGGGTGCCGTCCTTAGTTATCGGTTTTCCGATGGGTAAGATGTTAACCGATCTTACCGCGACTCTAGACCTGAGGTAGCATCAGTAGCCACATTATGACATAAGTTCAAAATGACGACGAACGTCATCGCTGAAACGCGTATTGCTGATAATTTAATCCCAATAAAAATAAAATGAAATAATAAGACGTAGAATGTCTTCAGACTCGATTGTCCGGTTTTGAAGTATAAAAACGGCAGGTATCCCCTGCCTTGCCATTTTGCTAATTGTCGGTAACCACTGGTGACCTTGCTCTGCCGTTGGTACCATATACTACCCATATCCGTTCAGAGTTTATTGCTTACCTGTAACATCGGTACGCAATGGTAACCATATGCTGCCATCGTTGGCCTTTGGTAACACATGTTGTTTACGAATCGGAGAATCATGAACCACTGTCACTGTCCTTAAATTAATTTGAGAAGTATACATTATGTAGGTCAATAGATATTCATATGTGGGTGTGAATGTTTATGTTTATGTGCCATTCCGACTTTAAATAACATTTTGTACATATATACATTAATTGTATAATATACACGCATTGTATATACAATCATTGTATAATATACACTCATTGTTATATATAAACTCATTGTATAATATAAACTCATTGTATAATATACTATAGGAGATATAAAAAACACACACTATAGACAATTTCATCTATGTCCGAGGTCTAATAAATATTGTATTACGCCTCTTACTATGCTAACAATGTTTTATATTTTATATTTAAACGTTTAGTACAACATGATGTTTGACAATTTTATGTACAAAACGGTTGAAAATATTTATAAAGACATCATAGTTGACATTTCGTTTTATTTAAACGTTCGCTTACAACTTTTCTGAAGTACAGACCTCAAGCAGTGAATTTGTCATATTCGTAATATTATTTCACTGGCTCAAATACTTTTCATTGAATAAACGGCAATTTGAAGGGGAACAAGAAAAGTATAACGCATGCGTTATATGCAGACGATTTTAATAATGGGTTAGTTTGTGGAGGCTTTGTTCATTAAAAGATACTGTATGAATACAGATAAGTTTTTATTTGGTCATAGATATACATTATTATACATGTTAAAGGGAACATATTCAAGAATGTTCAATTATACGATTTACACCTGAGCTATTAGAAAGGGAATTTCAGTGACCATGCTACAATATAATATAAAAGTCATATTTACTTAAATTTTACAAGTGATTAATTGTCATATGGGCCCTATTTATGTTCATGTCTTAGTTGTATTCATGTTCAAAACCGCTTCGTAGTTGCCGTTAAGACAATCAACTTTGCATTTTAAATGAATTACAAGTGATCTTATAGAAACTATTTAATTTCTTTACTTCATTATAATACTAATTTTAATGGGTGCCGAAACGTCTAGGGTAAACATTAAAATAGATGCTGAAATGGTTTGATGCCGAAACGTCTAGGTGCCGATTCGTCTAGGTGTCGAAATGGTTTGGTGCCGAAACGTCCTATCGATCTTGATCACACAGACGCAAAAACTTGAGAATTGTCTGCTTTTATTAATAAGCATTTTTCATGTACTGATCATTGGGACCCTGCTTTAATATATATATATACTGCTTTAATATATATATATATATATGTATATATATATACACAATAGTTTTCGTCTAGAAAAATGGAGTTTCATATTTCAGACAACACAGAAAAGAATTCTAGGGACTGTTTTAAATCAAAATGGACATAATTTTGTTTTCTTCCAACCTTTTTTCTACATAAAATGATCAAACATGCTAATCGTTGACATATAACACATAACACATAATACATTGTTATAATAGGTGAAATTGTCTATGGTGCGTGTCTTTTTTTTTTTAGCATGTATTTATTACATTTGATCATATATTTCATATCCTTTTCGGGACGTTTACCGTGATAAGACAACATTACCACTGTAAATAATAAATAATGTTAAACATACATTTGATTATGAGATGTACCATGATGTGATGCCAAATACTCAAAGACCATTTATTACAACAGAATACAAACAGGACGATACAGTAGAGATAGAATTCCTAGAAATGAAAGATATTGTCAGATGTGTAATATGTTGAAAAGATATTGATGACGAATACCAACTTCATGCTTATTTTTCCAGTTTATACCACTTTGGTAAACCCGGTATCAGCGCAAATGGATTCTCGACGAAAACCAGTCAAAGTTGCGCAACGAAAACTCACTACTGCCTGTATTATGTAGTTATTCGTCATAACAATGTCATTGTATAAAACGGTCACGGTGTCCTGACGATTGCAATTCTAATGTCATGGTTTCTCCCTTACATTGTCACGGATTTTCTACGACAATTACACGCTTATCTAATGGAGGAAATCGTAGCTACTAGTAGGCTTAAGAGTGTGATGGAGGTTTCTTTTGAGGAAGGATCTTCCATATGCATAAATGAGGTAGATGTTAGTACATCTATGGAAGATGAAAGTGATGAGTCCACCTTAAAGGAACACACGGCAATCAAGTTTAGTCAGCTTGAACTTAGTGTTTCTACATAACAATTACATTTGTTTAATCATTAATATTAATTATAAGAATAGTATAAGGCAAATTGTTTTTGCATATTACTAACTGTTGATTATATTTCAAACAGTAATATATTCAAACTCATGGAAGAATAACGAAGAAAGTTGAACAATCAGCATTGTATTTAGATATATGCAAGTAGGTTTAAAGAAGTAAAAATGATACTAAATTAATAAATGGAAATACTTATTTTAAAGCTCAACCCGGGGCTTGAGGGCATAAACGGTAGTAAACATTTTTCACTACCTTTCATGAACAGTCTCAATCAAACCGAGACTGCAATATATTTTGTATTTATCGTGTTCGGCGATTTCCAAATTTCTCATTTCATGCTCGTTCTCCCTTTAAGGAGTACACTAGTGAATACAAAATTGTGATATGTTGGTATTTACACTACAATAGCATACATATGAAATATTAAAAGAAAAAAAAATATGATGGGTATGACGAAAATATGAATATTCAGTAGCGTCACAATAGTCTTTGACACTAGTGTATACTTAAAACAGCCTATCCAAGCCGCATGAATTGATGCATGGGAAAGCCGTAATTGGCTTTTATGAATAACATCACTTGGTGACATCACCTATTGGAGTAGGCGGTATCAACAAATGGTATTTACAAAGGAAATACATACTGACACCCCGTACGACACCCCATACTGATGGTTGTGTTCATATTTATAAAGTGTTCTACTTTGCAATAGGCAGCTAAGTGTATGCACGTAGACTCATAACGTTGGTATGAACCACACTATGTATCGTTTCCGTATTATGTTAAATGGAATCGTTTTATGATTAAATACCGTAATTTGATTCAACTGTCTATACTATTTCTTTTTTCCTGTCGCTGTGACTTTCAATACAATGTTTAACTGCTTATGTACATGATGAAAACTACAGAGAATAAAGATTGCATCTGCTAGTTCGACTCGGAAAAGAGAAAAATCATCGTTGAGTAACCGGTACATTACAAATGTTGTCGTCGAGATGCCGTGACACTTTCAGGGAGAAACCGTGACACACTTTTTTTTCTACGCGATTTTTTTTCTAAATTGTTCGTTTTTACACTATGGCAAGTAATATGAACAAATTGTTGTATGCATGTTTTGATAAAGCATAATGTATTAAAGTGCTATACGTTTTGATTTTTTTAAAAATTCTTTCATTTTAGAAATCGATGTTAAAATGTTGCTTATAGAGAAACTATGCAAAACACTTCTTTAAAATAATTATTTAACTCATATATTATCGTTTATTGATACATTTCGAAATAAAAACTAGCTAAAATACAAAACAGTTACCATTTTCATTCAAAAGCTACGTTGGTAAACAGCCATAATTAAGAATCATTGAATATTCGTGGGGCAACCGTAACTGGTTTTCGTCGAGAATCCATTTGTGCTGATACCGGGTTTACCCACAGTGTATACACAATTACGAAAACAAGACTTTCAAAAAATACTATTATATTAGCCCTAGCATGTTCAAATTCTTAGAATTGCTGAGAATTGCTGCAGACACATGATAAAACGTCATTATGTAACATTGTTAGATATTTCAAAAAGGCATTGGACGTTCGCAGCTCGATACTTAGTGTGAATTAATTATATGTATTTATTTATGTATAGCTTCTCATCCTCAATCACGAATTCGCAAAGATTTGTTCGTAACCAAAAAGAAAATATTAATAATATTGTGTTGTAATCGCATGCCTTACTATGTATGTAACAATTGAATATTGTAATATGTACAAGTTGAACAAAACGATTGTTCTATTCTGTTGGTCAAACTTTTATTTAATATATGCCAGCAAGGTTTCAAGTTAAAATGATACTGGATCAATAAATCGAGACGATAACTGTAATGCTCGATAAAAAAACCCTCAAGATTGCCATGTATCCCGTTAAGAAATGTCCATCGTATCGTGTTAACATTCGCCCACCAAGTTAATTATTCCGCATAAAGTTCGAACCAGAACGCAAAATCCATACATGTATACATTTTGAAAATGTATTCTTCCCGTCTAAGGGCACCGTGCTAAGGGAGGTAAGATCTCTGTAGGAACGAATGTCGTGGCGTCTTTTTGTAGATGTAAGTTTTCAAATGGGAAGAAATGATGTAATGGATTTCCAAAATGTATTGGAGGTCGAGGCAGACAGGGTATAACGTTGCGTTTTTTTTTATTATTATTACATGTATTTTTTTTGTATTACAGTACCACCCAAGTACACGATAACGTAACACCTCCATGCCATGCGATAAAATAAATGATATATATAGAGATTATTTAACTGCTGGGATCAATTACAGTAAAATCCTTCACCAGATAGTAAACGTGTGGTATTTTTTACGAACGAGCATATGCGAGTGATTGGAGTGATTGGAAAAACAAAACACGTCTACCATCGAGTGAAGGATTTTCCTATAATCAAACCTAGCAGCTAAATAATCCGTTCATTACATTTTAAATCAGTTTATGTATGCTTTTAACCGAAATGATTTGCATTATTGAACGTAGTCGACAGATGTTCGGAGTAAGTTATTAATATTTAGCAATTATGAATATTCTTCCACTGGGAAAAATGTAATATGTGTATATAATTATAAACGGAGACCAATATATACAGAAGTGGAGCGAGCAAGTAGAGGGTAATGCAAAGCTGGATTTGTATAGATATTTTAAATCTGAACTTGTTGTAGAAAATTACTTAAATGTGTTAAATATTAAGACATTTAGAATAGCTTTGGTATCTTTTAGAACATCCTCTCACTCTCTACTCATAGAGAAAGGACGGCATGTAGGTATGCCCAGAGAGAGACGTTTGTGTTTTCATTGTAATAATGTTATAGAAGACGAATATCACTTTCTACTGATATGCCCATTCTATCATGATTTAAGATCGTTATATATTCCTAAAAAAAGTGCTATGAGTTTCCTAAGTAACACAAGTTTAATATTGTTATGTCATGTAAAAATGGAAATGTTATCAAACATACAGCTATGTTTCTTTACTATGCTTTCGTTAAAAGAAGTGAGTTTATTCATGATTAGTATGTACTGTTATATCATAGTAATAGTATTGTATTGATAGTATTGTCAGTTAATTGTACATTTATGCATAACAACCAAACCACGTGTAAATTTAAGTATACTGTAGACATGTTTTGGCCGGTGGCCTTTATCACTAATAAAATATTGAATTGAATTAAATATAATTACAGATTGACTATGCGACATAAGAGTAGTGGTCACATGCCCAATATAATTGAGAATTCAAGACCGCATGAAGTGTTACATGCGTGTCCTATGCCACATCAGCCGAGTGGACACATGCTCAATAGACGTGCGAATTCAAGAAAGAACGCAAGATGTCCGAATGCAGTGTTCAATGAGTGGACGTGGTCACAAATAATAGGGTAACGTTGTTTTTTAAAAACATATTTAATATGCATTCATATTAATAATTATGTATCACGAAAAGCGTTTTAAATGTCTACATGTACATATGCATGTTATGTTGACCTGTCAACTTTGGCGATGATCCAACGGTACTGACTTCAATGGTAACGATACTGACTTCAATGGTAACTGACTTCAACGGTAATGCGAAAACGTGATTTCTTGTTCAATGGCTCATCAACATGGTTTAGGTGTTTTCGAGTCGTCACATATGGATAGTCCCAGAGAGAGAGGAGGAGAATACGCAGGACTCTGTCAATCGTGAAAACTCGGTCAAACCCGCCATTCTTCGGGATTATGCTTCGAAGAATCTGGGAGTCCTAATAAGGCCGCCCGATTTACGTCTCCGTCCGATGGATGGTGCTGGGGGATACATCGAAGTAACTCAGTGTCGCCAATGAGGCTCGAACCCGTGGTATCCGGATTTAACGTTGAAGGTGCTTATGTATAATAGATGTAGGATGCGCCTATGACAATAGATCTATAAATCAGGACTTTATTAAAGAAATTAACCATTCAAATCATTGCAAAATTACACTACAAAACCGTTTATGAAAACTCTAGACAGATGTTCAGGTCATATAATAATGCATATGTGCCGATTAAAAGTAAAGTTCATTCGTGGGCTCTTAAAATACTCATGATTGAATATGCGTAAAATTAATTATGAATTAGTAACTCTTAATTTGATGCTCCAGTTTGTGGGGTTTGGCCTGGCTGGTTAAAGACGTTTATATTGCGTTTATAGAGTTTGTATTCTCAAAATGGGTAAATTATTTATATACCTCGTCGTCAGTAGGTTTAGGAGCGGTGTGCATATGTTGTAAAATATGGCTGTTGTTGACGGGATAGCTACTTTAAAGGTTAATGTTTTGGCAAGTGGAAAACAGAACAAAGATAAAATTAAATTTGTTGTAAATAAAAACATAAAAAAGACGACCTATACAATAATGCATTAAATTGTGTGAGATCATATCCTTATTTGAGGTTATATACATTTATAAATATGTTGACTGTACCGAATAGAATAGTGCACAAGTACTCTCTTCTTCCTGGTTTATATCATGCAAGTACGATTTTACATTCTTTTTTAATTTAAAATATTTCCTTGTGATTTTACAGGGTCTGGCAACCAATTCCAATCTTTAATTACATTAACATAGAAAGTAGTGGATTCAACACCAGTAATTAGAGGCATCACACAGATATTTTGACTAGCGCTATTGTTACAGTTATGCTGGCCTAATGGTCGATTATGCTGATAATCTGGACATATATGATGAAATATGTTATATGTATGATTTAATCTCAGTTGTTTAACTCAGTTTTCAACGCTAAGCATTCCTAGACTTGAAAGGTCGGAAAAGTTTACAGTTGATCTTGGATCTAAATTTTTGATAATCTAACAACTTTATTTGTGCGTGCGTGCGTGCGTGCGTGCGTGCGTGTGTTTGTTTAAACCCGCATACCAGGCTGAAGCAACTGATTTAAATTATCTTTAAAAGTTAGGAGTAAAGACACTTGGCCAATCACACTATTTAACTTGTTAGTGCAGAGCTTTTTTCAGAACTATGAGTCGACTATGTAATAAATAGAGTATGGTCTCATCGAGTTGGTTGATTTAAACATCGAGATGGGCATAGCCCATCGAGGAGTTTAAATTAACCGACGAGACGAGACCATGCTCTATTTATTACATAGTCGACTCATAGTCGACATTTTTTTTTGTAGCATATCCATTTCAGCTGTCATCCATACTCTAACTTCCAATAACTGATGGAAAATATCATGGTTAGAGTATGAAGAATTGGTAAATTATCATAGTTATAAACAAAAAGACAACTTAATGATAATAAAATAGCAATTGGATTGAAAGATAAGCGTCTGTGAAGGTAATCTCAGTTTTTAGCAATGGAAGAAAGGGCTTAATGTTAGATGTTTTTTTATTATTGAAATCTGATCAGTAGTTCATGAGAATAAGTTTAGTTTAAACATATTTATTTTACATCGATTGCGAAACAAGTTATTGCAACTTAGATTAATCACTCTCGATGGCTTCCTGGGTAGAACCAGTACTAAGCAATGTGGAATAATTATCTTGCTCAAGGATAAATAACGTGGCCGCGGCGAGGATCGAACCCACGACCTCTCGATCTGGAGTTCGGCGCTCTACCACTGGACCACGCCCTCCACGATGAGAATAAGTAGCAGTGGAGCAGCCCTATTCTCTTTAGAAGATGTAGTTAAAGTTTCATCCACTCTGATTAATCGTTGAAGAGGTGTTACTTATAACCAAAAGGAGATACATATATAGCTGTACACACAAACAGTTAGTAATATTCGCGGGGCGCCGCGAGGAATCAAGATTGCCGTTTGTCCCTTTAATAAAGTTTAACATCAATCAATAATCAGTGACGATACCGATTTGGAACATCAATAATCAGTGACGATACCGATTTGGATCCAGCTGTATTCGTATGCTGAGCAGATTTGTAGACGGAGGTATAGCATAAATATAGCAGGGGCCTTTAGTCGCCGGCAATAAAGTATAACTGAGAAAGAACGCGCACTATATACTTAATTATATTAGATATAAATTATTAAAAAAATAAAAAAAATAAAAGGAGAATGGAGGATCTGTTATTAATTTATTATATATTCGCTAAAAAAACAATTGCTAAGCTAAAAAGGCTTTAGTGGAAAGAACGGGCATAAATTGTATTTACTCTATTCATAATGTCCATTGCAGAGATGTTGAGATTTTATCTTATTTTCAGTAGGTGATACAATTTATGTTACTCGGTTTTTAGCCTTATAGGTTCTATAGTAAAATAAAAAATCTTTGGCAGAGTAAAAAGACGATATTTTCAAGATTTTGATTTTGAAAGATACATATACTGAATCATAGGGGTCCGGCTCATGTGCTTTGTCGGTAAATACCAGTTGAAATCGAACAAAAGTGTCCTACATGAGTTGGGAAGACATCTGAGTCCAGCACCCATATCATAGAATAGAACTTCATACAAGGGTAATCACTTGGTTGCCGATTGAAACAAAATTTGACGGTTGTAAACAGAAGAGAAAATGTAGCTTCCATCGAATTAACTGGTTAGGAAAACAATTAGCATTCATTATCTTAGGTGACGACTAAATGATCCGTGGTCTCGTTTCGTACGCAACTGCCGTTCGAGTTGTTGTTTACAGAGTGACTGTGTTTAGGCACGGGGTCTTCCGACTAAAAATTTTGACCAGTTTTTCAACGTTTCGATGACGATTTCTCAGTACTGTATTGAGCGATATTAAAATATATACCAATGTTGGACACCTTGAACACTTGGGTATAGAAGGCATGTAGAGTTAAATGATTTGCTCTTTTAATTAAAACAATATTCAGCATAGACTGAACTTAGTGAGAATGACCTGTATGCCAAGTGATTACCCTTGTATGAAGTTCTATTCTATGATATGGGTGCTGGACTCAGATGTCTTCCCAACTCATGTAGGACACTTTTGTTCGATTTCAACTGGTATTTACCGACAAAGCACATGAGCCGGACCCCTATGTACTGAATCAATTGAAATTCAATTTGCACGAATGAGCATGAAATATGCAGGGTTTTAAAATAATCACACTGTAGATACCTTAATTTTAAAAGTAAACTGGGTTGAACATCAGGTATAAAGACCGAGTTGATCACCGACCAGAATGTAGTGTTAGTATATATTATTTCTGATCATTTATTGGTAGTTTTTTTGATGATGCTCTATCAAAATTATGAATTCTATAATAGTGTGGCGAGACCATCAAGTTTCGTTCGTTCGAGATAGTTGTTCTGTAATCAACTTGACATACGCATGCGCAAAGGGGAACGTCACTTGTGAAATTCGAACATGCTGACAGCGATTTGACAATTTTTAAACTAAGAAAGTGCTGATTAATTGAAAGTAACAAAACGGAGTCTTTTAAATTAATTGGATATATAAGTAAGTGTGTATGGATCCAAGAAATGCTTGGTTTCAGCCTGAACATTTAGGATTTGCACACGACCTATGGACGAGCATTTGGGAGGCAGAGATAGGCGTGGACAACATGTCCCTCAACAATTCCAATCCAAATTTGGACCAAAAACCACAAGAATACATTCCATTAGATATAACGAACAATTTAGATCAAAAACATGCTGCTACAAACAGACAATACAACATCGAAAATCAACAAAATCAGTTCAAAAGAAAGCGAGACAATCGAGCAAGCACATACGGTTTAAATCACTCTTCCAATAAACATCTTCTGAAGGAAGATGGCGGATTGACGCCTTGGAAGCCCAAAGGGAAACGATACAGTTTTCCAGGAGTTGTTGGGTAATATATTATATTCTCATTTATACATTCGTGTAGTTTTTACAATTTGAGTGTTTTTCCATTGAACATTATATTTGTAAAAACGGTCTACCATGAAAGGTCAAGGTCAGCTTACCGGGAAACTGGTTCTAGTTTTTACAGGAAACCAGTATGGTGTAAACAACTTAATGTTTGCTCTGTTGACCTGGTTTTTGCCTCTGTGAGAACTGATGGAAGATTTTTAAATGGTAATTTTGTAAATAAACATTCCAAACATTTCACTTTCAGAGGTCTAGCCTTGCATCCCTCCACAACCTCATGCTTTATTATTTTTACCTATTAAAAGGCAGGATTCTCCCCAGTGCATTTAGGCACCGCAGTGCTTGAAATTCAAAATCCCTATTAGTGCTGTCCTTTAAATTACCAGCGCAGTGCTTAGCTTTTGCTTATGGTATTTGGAATAACCCTTACAGAGCCCCTCTATTTGTGTCACTTGCCAGATGTTGTGAAATACACCTACCCAAATAACAGGTTTTGACCGTCATTTTCACCGCGGGGGTAGTGGCCAGTCAAGTTGGTGACCTTCCAAACATCACCTTGCCGATAGACAGGGCCTTCCCCAGCCATTTATGGCGTAGCGGCGCCGCGATCCCTTAACTTTTGAAACAGACATGCCGCGATCCTTAATCTGACCGCGATTAGGCACCGCAGTGCTTGAAATTCAAAATCCCTATTAGTGCTGTCCTTTAAATTACCAGCGCAGTGCTTAGCTTTTGCTTATGGTATTTGGAATAACCCTTACAGAGCCCCTCTATTTGTGTCACTTGCCAGATGTTGTGAAATACACCTACCCAAATAACAGGTTTTGACCGTCATTTTCACCGCGGGGGTAGTGGCCAGTCAAGTTGGTGACCTTCCAAACATCACCTTGCCGATAGACAGGGCCTTCCCCAGCCATTTATGGCGTAGCGGCGCCGCGATCCCTTAACTTTTGAAACAGACATGCCGCGATCCTTAATCTGACCGCGACCCTTTAAAACCATGCCGCGATCCCTTAAAAGTGGGTCAAAACATTCATTTCCCAGTGTTAATTAATCACATATCTGATCAAATAACGCCTTGAGGCATAAACTCCTGACAAGCATACGTCCTTAGCTCCTGATTGGAGTGTTTTCATAAGGATTAGAGGGGCAGAGGTGTTAATTACCTCCGTGATAAGGGTCTAATTCAAGAATTCAACCATGCGTACATGACCTGTAAACATATTACGTCATCAAATGTGAAAACAATTTACTTATGTTATATTTTATTGTAGCGTTAAATTAACGTGCCTCCATCCATTTTATCGCGTTTTAAATAGTTAATGATGAGAAAATAATCTCACAAACGCAAATTAATCGATAATCACATAAAATTATAAGAATCTCGGGGTTGCAGATTATAAATTTAGGTTACTTCCGGTTTTGAATTTGCTTCCGTGTTTCGACGAAAACGATTAATTATGATTAATTATGAATAAAGACAGCAATTTTATAACATTTAAATAAACTTATAACCGTTTCCTACCTTCTTTTTCTTTGAAAACGCTAATGACTTGATGCAGTTAACATGACTTAGACGTTAAGTTATTGTAAGACAATGTCAGCGTAAAAAGTTGATGTAAAACCGGATGGTCCTTATTTCGGATGCTTAAAAAACACACGACACTGAGTTTTCAAGTGTTTTTTTTTTAAATGTTATTCACTTAAAAATAATATAATTACTCCTGCTTAACTTCACCACATCTATAATGAAGTGTTTACAAGATAAAAAAAATCTAGAACAGCAAAGGAAACAATGTATATTGTTGAGTGTTATCATCTTTTTCCAAAAAAACAACAACAAAAAAACAGTAAAAAAATCTACATGTACTATCTATGGCAGACTGGTAGATATATTTAAAACATGTTTTAAATGTGTCGGGTGTATGCCAAAATCCGTATTTTACTTCAAACCTGGAAAAAAATCGACATGCTGGAGGGGACCCGCACCCACCCCACACCCTCGCGCGTTAAATGCCACTATCCCTTAAAAAAATCCTGGGGAAGGCCCTGATAGATATCTACGTCATATGGACTTTCGACCAATCAAATTTATAACTTTCACATCTGGTCAACTTCCTGTAGGTCGAGATATTCAGTAGGTGAAAATAAAAGGGGTTTACTCGGACTTTATCCTCAATCTATATGAAAAATGAAAATATTAGACTATGATTTTAATAAAAAATATCCAAATTGGTGTTTAAAATCAGACATCAGACAACACCAAAAGAAGATATATAAATGTACCCTAGAAACAAAGCTTTTAATATAATTATCTCTACAAACTAGTTTTATAAAGGGCTTAAGTCAGTTGAGCACCAACGATAAACACTGAGTTTACCCCCTACCAGAATTTTTATTTTATTGATCACTGATTGGTCTAATTATTTTGATGTCATGTGAAAGTTATAAATACAGAAACAATTCATTAATTTACATATTTATTGACACTAGTGGTGTACCGATTAATTAATTTTAACCGATCATCAGTTACTTAGGCATCCAGTTACGATGATAGTTTACGAAAGTCTAAAATCGATCATCGGTAAAATGGAAAAATGTACTTTAATCAATGTTAAAAATGTCAGGGTTCCCACTCTTATTGGAAGGCCAAATTCAAGGACTTGCAAGGACCTTTTCCCCAAAATTCAAGGACTAATATTTGCGCAAGTGACATGGTTTATACCATCTAAAAACAGCAACAAATATTCTAGGAACGCACAACCAATAGCTTTTGGGATGAACAGGAAAAATCCAGAATTTACGGACTTTCAAGTACCTTATCAGATTTTCAAGCACTTTCCAGGCCTTGATTTTTTTTCTTCAAATACAAGTACTTTCAAGGATTTCTAGGACCCGTGGGAACCATGTGTAATAAACCCGATTATCCAGAAGACGACAGTTACGAATTACACTTGTAAAAATGTGCATTTACACAAATAAACACATTCTTATCAATAAGAATTATTTTACTTCTTAATAATGGCATAAGAAACAGGACGGAAAAGAATACATACTTAATTAGAAATTATTCTTTTAAGTTCAAGGCCTGAAACTCAGATTATAATGCGCATGGTATACTCCAGTGTTTTTTATGTGTTTTGTGAATGCAGCCTGTGCCCGTGCCATTGTGAAAAATAGCGGCATTTTTCTAGAAATTGTGAAATATTATAACAAAAGAGAAATAAACTTTTTTAACTTTTATTTTCACAGTTTAATATCCCTTGGTTTTAAGTTTTGTTTTTGGTACATACAGACTCGTTTTGACACCAGCTTATATTATTATTTTTTTTTCAGATTGTGAATTTTTTGGATGTAATTGTGAAAAAATGACACTTTTTGGAATTTCGGTCCCAAATTAGGCATAAAAAAACACACTTATACTAAATAGACTAATCGATTATAACCGATGATCGATTGTAAATTTCAACCGATTGCCCATCACTGATTGAAATTAGTTGACACCACATGAGCTTATTTTTTTACGACAGTCATAAATCATAACAAAATGCGCGGCCCTGAATGCAAACGTTTTTAATAAACTCGAAGCACTCATTTATTAACGTGATTTGATGAGGTATTCAGTGTTTTTCATTGATAAAGTATGAAATTAAAATATATATGAATGTGCATCTTTCCCAAAATATGTGGCAAAACTTAGTGATATGCTTCTTTTGTCATATGTCAACACTTTTCGCAATTCCAAAAAGAACGCAAGAAAATGTATTTATTTAGTTCTGAAAATGTTTAATTGATATAATTATAGGCCTTACACTACTGCTTAAACAATCAAAAATAAGACCAAGTGTACTTAAATGTAGGGCAAGTGAGTCTTTGAGAAGGGCAATTGCCTTTTGAAAATACACTTGCTCTGAGGCTGGGAAAGTGGATTTTTAAAAATATTTCCAATAGCCCTGTAGTCTAATTTACATAAGGCATTAATTTTACTATTAAAAATCATCTCACTCAGAGCAGATGGTGTATCTCAGAATTATATATAAAAAAAGGTATGGGTGGGGCCGGAAGCGACTGCCGCAGTGCTCCAGATAAGACGCGTATCTGCGTTATTACGCATATCTTCATCAAAAAGTTTGAAAACGCATTAAAAATAAAATAAATGCGTACAAAAACGCATTAAAAAATCATCATTAAGTATTGGGAACCAAATACCCGCGTACACACTTCAATAGTAAAATCGAGTGCACCCAATTCATACTCGATACTTATTGAAGTTTGAGGTTTGAATGACTCATTTACAATCAAGTACCTCCAGCAATTACTAGTCGATGCTTGCAAGGGGAAAAAAAGACGTCGGCTGTTTGACACAAATTAATGCCATTTAAAAAAGACAGACAGCTACATGTGCAATGAATATATATATAAGGCCTAAAAAAAATAATATGTGTGTTTTTGGTATTCCCAACCGACCCTACTTTTTCACCGCCGACCCTAAATATATTTAGCGAGATGAAAAAAAAAAAGATATTGCGATCAAACAACAAATATTTTTATTCAAATGATAATTTTATTAGTGACAATTTAACATGAATTCATAGTTTAAACTTAACAAGTGTCAAACAGTTTGTATCCTGATGAGACACATAGTTGTTAAGCATCTAATCTGGATCCAAACTGTTTGCAAAGGTTATCAAGAAGTTGCCTTAGTACAAAAATGGCATAATATATGCGAACAAAATATATATAAAAAATATCTAAAAAAACAACTTTTTCCTCCCTACCCTAACTTTTTGACAGGGTGAAATCAGAAACACACATATTTTTTTTTTAGGCCTAAGCGGAAGAGGAAATATGTTATGTTTTATGGTAACGACTAAGAGTAAACATTTTACATTAATGTTTTTTTCAAAACTTGTTTAAGAATACGCATTAGTAAATGTAAATTCGCAATACAATTTTTTTCATGCATACAATACGCATTGTGATGGAAGCTTATCTGGAGCACTGGACCACCCATCGAAATCCCAAACTGCGTGTCCTGGGGAGAACCCTGAATGGGGATCAATATTTCAATATCGTACGCATCTTGCATTGAATTTTGCTTATAATTTAAAGAAACGTTCCACAAAAAATCTTCTTTCTTTTTTTTACAATATACATATATATGTGTATATATTAAAATCAAGTTCTGGAAAAAGAGGTGACTCACAAATCAAAGCTTTAGTCCTGTAGGTCGCTTTTACTTTGTATTTCACACATTTTACTCGTACAGCTAATTGGGTTTGGACAAACCAACCTTTGGAATGATTGTTATTTAGCACACCTTTCTCGTGTGAATGGCGACTCTAAATAATATTCTCAGTGTTAGACTCTTTCTTGTTTTATTACTCGAGTTTCAATAACTTTTCAACCCCCGTACAGGGCTAGAAATTGACATTTTTAGTTTACTAGACCACCGGTACCGGTCTAGTAGTTGGGTAAAATCACTAGACCTGCTCAAAATTTACAAGCCCAATATAATTTTCAGCAGAAAATACTATTTGACTTCAAGTTTCGGTTTCTTTATACGAGTTTAACATTTATTGAAACTTTGGAAATATCAGGTTTTTAAAAGACCTGTTAGGCCTATAAAAAAAAATTGTGTGTTTCAGGTCACCCGTCCCTACCTACGAAAAAAATAAATAAAAAATATATATATATAAAGTCACAGTAATTATAGTACATAATTCAGTGCATCTTCTTTGCGTTCATAAAAAACAATCCTTTAAAAAAAAAAATCCGACCTACCCTACCTACCAATTTTGAACATGTTACCCGAACCACACTTTTTTTTTAGGCCTTAGGTTAGACAGTGCTGTCACTACATAATCTATCGATTATAATTTATTTCTAATTTGAATATTTTTTGTTACTAGCCCATCGGACTACCCAGACACAAACTTTGCTAGCCCGGTAGCATTTTTGCTAGCCTCGGGCTACATGACTAGTGCTAATTTCGAGCCCTGCCGTATTTCTTATGTTTGCAAGACCTACTCGAACTTCTTGTCAACATCTCAAGTCAAGGGTAATCTAATCAAATACAATCGATGAAAATTAAATTATAATGAACAAATTAATATAATAAATAACAATCATAATTTACAATTTTGTATTTGAGTTACATGTATACCGGTAAATGCCGGTTATTCGAAATTCAATAAACCTGTGACAGTGTCAGCTCTTTAGAAATCCCTTGCCTACTTTTTGTTTGCAGTATGTTATGACAGTTCCAACAAATCACACATGGCTTTTTTCGTGAAAATTGGAGAAAGGCATATGTACGGTACTAGGGCCATCCTTAAAAATATATTTGTTTGCTGTTTCCCAACCCAGGATTTTATAAGTGGGTAGATAGGTAGGTGAATTTTTTTTTTGCCAAAGACTAAAAAAACGTAAGAAATTAAAGAAATATATACTAAAAACAGTATAATTTTTTTTTGTTGAATAATTGCTATAAAAAGTTTTTGTTAGGGTTAGGTAGGGAAACAGCAAACCAACACTTTTTTATAGTCGGCCTAGGCCTGCTGATTTTGGGAAAAAGAAGAGCGATATTGTCAAAATTTGGGGGAAAGGTGGGTGATTTTTGCTATTTAGAGCAAGGCTGTTTTTTTTAAGAGATTTTTTTTATTAAAATGTATGCTTTGAGTATAATCAGGGCTAGAAATTAACATTTTAAGTTTACTAGTAGTTGGCTAAAATCACTAGACCTGCTCAAAATTTACTAGCCCAATATATAATATTCAACAGAAAATACTATTTTAATTCAAGTTTCGGTTTCTTTATACGAGTTTTACATTTATTGAAACTTTGGAATATCAGGTTTTTAAAAGACCTGTTAGGTAAGACAGTGCTGTCACTACATAATCTATTGATTTATAATTTATTTCTTATTTGAATAATTTTTGTAACTAGCCCATCGGGACTACCCAGACACAGACTTTGCTAGCCCGGCAGCATTTTTGCTAGCCTCGGGCTACAGGACTAGTGCTAATTTCGAGCCCTGATTATTTAATCAGGTATTGAATTAAGCAATGATTTTAACAAACAAATAATGAATAGTCACTTTCTAAAAGTTTAGATTGGGATATTTTTTACGCAGAATTGGGAAAATAAAGAGTTATTTTGCAGTTAAGAAGAGGCCGATTTTCGGTCCCACTTAAATAGGTTAAAAAAGCCCTTACACATGGTGAATTGCAGTTGTATTTTGTAAGAGAAGTGAACATAATTATTAAATACAACATTTTACATAGACAATAATTATAGGAATATACATGTATCAACTTTTGTTCAATTTATCCTCGCTGGTAAACAGCTGAAAAGTTGGCTGAAAACTACTTGTAGGACGCTTCTCAATGTAGTCGCGACTCCAACCACAACAATTTTCAGTCCCAGCAATTTCCAGTCAACAAAGTATGACAGTCGATCAGTGCTCCAGATAAATTGCATCTATCCAAGTACTGTATTTCTATATTTCCAGGTGCTCATTTAGGTTCTTTTTGACAATTGAAGGGTCAGTTTTCCTTTTCTGCTGTCTGTAAAGTTACTGTCATGGGAGACAATTTTACTGATTTATGTACATGTAACAGCGACATAAGCTTTCGGAGGTTTCTCCCTTTTGTACTTGTTCTCGGTTTTTTATCCCTGTTGTCATAAAAGCGGAACCAGACAAATGATCATTTACAGCCTAGCTGTCCTGGCAAAACAATGCAAAATTGTCACAACGGTGGGGAAAGGTTTCGAACATACAGGTATGTTGGGGCTATCAGACCTTTTTAGACTGGAATTAAAGTCCTCGTGCAAAATGTGTTCACTGAAAAAAGTAGAGCAAATCTTATGCAAGTGTTTATCGCCATACGTAAACCTCGGGGACAAAGAGAATTGTGTTCTAAACATAAAATACATGTACATCTTGATTTGAACAAAAAACTAGCAAACTACAAATATTCGAAAATCAAAATAAACAAAGAAGATATGATCATTTGAAGTTTCTGTTAAAACAGATATGGAAGCGGCCATTTTGAGAGCTATGACATCACGGTTCTAAATGACCATATATGGAATATTTATAAATATGAAAATTTATTGATTTATACATGTTATATGGAAAAAATGACAGCATCTGTATGAAAAATATGTACCACTTAATGGCAATAATGCTTTATATGACCTGTAAACATTTTTGTATTCGTATGTCATGATTTTCTTCGTTTTAAATGATATTTATCAATATTCCATATATGGTAATATGGAACTATGACGTCATAGTTCTTAAAATGGCGGCTCCCATATCCGTCTTAGAACAACCTTTAAATGGTCATATCTTTTTTGTTTACAGGGCACTAGTCAGCTTGTAGGGGATTGGGGCCAGGGCCCCCAGGAAGGGGAATTTTGCGTTGTTTTCAATATCAAAGGGGAATTTCTAAGAAACACAAATTAGTGTATGTTTTTTATTATTTATGTGGTACTAAGAATTTACCATTCCAAATTGCAAAATGTATGCTGTTTTCCTGTATTTGAGTTAAAAAAATTATTAAGAGGGGAATTTTTCACGAATTTCGGCCCCAAAAATGGCCAAACGAGTGCCCTGGTTTAATTATCATCCGATTTTGATAATTCTTTCACCTTTTTCCAAGTTTTTTCAGAACTCTCAATAAAAGAACTTGTTTGGCTGTGTCGTTACATTCCCTTTAATGTTTTCAGCAACAGATGTACAGTATCCAGGGCTTTTTTAACCTATTTAACAGGGGCCAAAATTCGGCCTCTTCCCAATTGCAAAAACCTCTATGTTTTCCCAATTATGGGGTAAAAAATTCCCAATTTAATATTATTATTTTTTTGGGGGTAATTAAGTGACATACTTTATATAGTTTTATTGTTAAAATACTCAGTTCTAAAACCTAATCAATATTTTACCTAAAACTACATTTTAATGAAATTTCCCCTTAAAAAACATTTCCCAGAACAACGAAAATCTCGCTACATTTTCCCCAATTTGGACAGTCTCGCGCTTCTTTTCCCCAAATTCAGGAGACCTAGGCCTTTTCCCAATTTTCTTGAAAAAAGCCCTGGTATCATTATGTTACAATTTTGTTGTGCATTTTGAAAAGTAAGGTATTGAGAAGCTAAAGAGTGGTTGCAGTGATTTTCCCCATTTCACGTACCAGACATATTGTGAAAATTAGTGTTATTTTACTTAAAATTGTGACATTTTCAGGGACAGTGTAAGTCATGACATAGTAGGTACGAAAACAAGCAGCGTTATTTAATAACCAGAAGTCGTCTCGTCGTTATCGGTAAAACTTACACAGACACTGTGTTGGATATCTCCAATGAAATTAAGTCTCCTTGACATTTTAATCCAAAAAATAAGGCAAACTAATTTCTGTTAAACAAAAAACATACCATTGGAGATTTAATGAACAAAAAGATGTTCAATTCAATGTCGGTATAGAAAAAATATTAGTGTATACTTCTCTTTCTCCAGGGTTTAAAGTAGGTATCCCGCCAACATATTTTACAACATATGTACATCGTTTATAAACCTACCGATGACGAGGTATATAATTATATAACTTAAATATAATCCACACTCTATGCAGGGTTCGACACTAGCGCTAGTCCGCTAGTCCTGTGCCCACCTGTTTTCAAAAGGACTACCTAACGTGAAAGTTGGCTAGTCCGTCGGACTAGTAATTTTTCGAGCATTATGGCCATAAAATACACATTCCTAATACAGGGCCGGGGTCACTCGATTAGTAAAACTTTGCTATGATTTGGCCGACTTTGTTTTTCTATCCATGTGGGGCGTACATAATTTTCGGGTCATTTTTAGCAATTTCGAATGTGATTAACCGCATAATTAACAAAACCCTCTAAAATACACAATCAGCGCGTGTTTCACAAGAACCTTATTTAATCCCATTATCATTAAATAACAACCCGACTCTTATCTAATCAGGGCAATAGCCTAATTATCAATCATTATCGGTTTGCCTATGGCAAGATGTAAATATAACCGCCATGTTTGCTCGTTAGTCGATCACGTGATTAGACCATTTACGCATTCTATTCAAGTAAACCAATCAAAGCCGTCGTATTTTTCCGTTTGGTGAATAATTAAAAAACGTACTACAAACTACTGCGCACGGGCAGGGTTATGATTCGACGAGATAATTTGAAACTGATTTCTCCTGCGATAAATAAATTTAAAAGGCGGTTATAATTATATGATTGTCATCGGCACAGTTGTAAAGAATCTTTGCGGCGGGCGTCAATAAGCAAAAGCACAAACTTCTATTGCGTGTTTTACTGACGGCTATTAAATTATGAAATAAAGAAATGTGTTTGGTATAAAGCGAGTTTGTGATTGCTTTCGGTTAACATGTGTCAAGTTGGTTAGGGTTGAAAATGCATCTAAATCTGATGAAAACCGAAAAAATAAATAAAGATTTACGATTTCAGTTGGTATCTTCAAGACGAAAAGGGTTTTTGGCACTGTTCCCTTTGAAGTTTGTCTCCTGTTATACACCTGTTGTTTTTTTTGTTGCTAAATACACCGTTTTTAGGAAGGACCATCTAGTTCTCAGGAGGACTACTAGTTTTTTAAAGTCACTAGTCCTCCGGACTACCCGTTTAAAAAAGTTAGTGTCGAACCCTGCTATGGACACAATATAAACGACTTTAACCAGCCAGACCAATCTCCAAAAATGGAGCATCAAATTAAGAGCTACCAACTCATAATTAATTTTACGCATATTCAACCGAATTTTACGCATATTCAACCGCTTGTATTTTAAGAACCCGTTAAAAACCATACTTTTTATCGGCATATATGCCTTATTATATGAACTGAACACCTGGATAGAGTTGTGATAATTGGTTTTGTAGTGTACTTTTGTTGTTATTTGGCAGGTTAGTTCCAAGCTCCAAACCCTCATAATGATAATTCTTGTAGCTTATACGGCCAAGTTAAAACTATTGGTTTCAGAAGCAAGTGATACTTGATGTGGATTACTTCAAAGTAAAGATTCCTGTAAATTAACAATCTTTGTTTATGTCGGACCATGATTATCACAAGAAATATTTCTTTATAATCTTGCATGCTTTTGCACATAACAGAAGAGTTAACTTCCTTTTTGATTCACTGAGAATGACAATGGAATTGAAAGCTGTCTTGAAATTGATCGATTGAAGGAATGGTGTTGATATTATTTTCCAGCATATTTTAGGCTATTTATGTATGATGGTTGATTTTTCGTGGTTGAGGCAGACCCCAACTTATTCCTGGTTAAAACCGGTGGTGTATACTTCTCATCATCTCTGTACGAATAAACACTTTTTCACTTACAAGTAGGAACTCTCAGTGGGATAGAACCTGCAGCGGTGTCAGAGAAAGTTTGAAACATAGCACTAATTGCCTTTTATATCAATGCATAATTAGGCTAGACATCTTTTAATAGCAATTTTCTATGCCAGTTGAACATTTATGAATTACATTATTGAATAAATCAAGGTTAACAATCCTTAAAAATCACAAAATGAAAGTAGGATGAATTTCAGAAAATGGAAAATCAAAAGTGAATATTTCGCATATATTAGCAGTATTTCTGAAATATTTCAGGTATTTGGGATAGGGCGGTCAGCAACATGCCCAAGGGCTTTTTGAAAAAAGCAGGGTTTGCAGGATTTTTAAAAATAAATAAAGGGAATATGCCCTTAACATCCGACTAGTACTAATAGTGTTGTGAGACTTGTGCAATCAGCTGTGTGTGGGTGTCTGGAGGTAACTTAATCTGACAGCAGCATTTTTACTTAATCAGTCTTGACTATCTCCTACTGAATTGCTACTTCTCTCACTTACCTTGCACTGAGGCAAAAATGAGATGAGACAAAATCATTTCTTGAGCTATTTTAAAATGCCTTTATTTAAAACAATACAATATGTTGCAAACTGAACATGCTATTATAATATTGCCACATCATCAGGTCATAAGCATTTAGTGCTCAAACTGTACATACTGTACATGTACATACATGAACGGGTAGAAATATATGTATCACATCTATTAGTACTACATGTAGATGAATAATCAAAATTCAAATTTATTTTATACTGGTTTGGTTCCGACTTTTCTTAAAAAATATTGTTTAGGAGAGTCGGTAATCTATAGTAAAGTAAAAAAAACTTACCATTACAGGATATTTTCTTAATAAGTAACTGGTGAGGTGGTCAAATCCAGTGACCAATAAAAGAGTGCCTCAAGCTCTTGTAAAATATCTGCTACAATATAACCTCCCTTGCTTGACGTCCAGCATATATACAGGGTAGTTCTTTGACTGGCCAACGTGGTGTCAGTATCATATGACTGGGTAGGGTATCATGTCACGTGTCTACGCAGTGGTATTCCAGTGTGTCAACCCTATAAAATTGAGCAGCTCTTAGAAAATATCTACTACAATATAACCTCCCTTGCTTGACGTCCAGCATATACATGGTAGTTCTTGGACTGGCCAACGTGGTGTCGGTATCGTATGACTGGGTAGGGTATCATGTCACGTGTCTACGGAGTGGTATTCCAGTGTGTCAGCCCTGTAAAGATGAGCAGTGAGCTACAAGCAGACACCATCATGATCATTGCTCACGGAAAATATGTTTGACATGCAGGCCCTGAATTAATGTTTTTGACAGGCCCTGAATGAATTATATAGTAAAATATGGCAAAAAAGGACAAGCCTCAACCAGACTTTGACAGGCCCCGGGCTTTGGACTATCCTATTACTTGAGCACGGGACTGATATTACTGAAAGGTTGTAAAAAGCAACGTTAAAGCACTTACATAAATTCTACTACAACCAATAACATACGTGGCACTTAATCTTTAAAAAAACAACCCAACATTTAAGTGTAGAGATGTAAAACGTGTATATTATTCTTCATTCAGGTTGCACGAGGAGATAAAAGACTTCTACGACTACATGTCTCCCACTCCAGAGGAGGCCAACATGCGCGCAGATGTTGTAGAAAGGATTACCAACGTCATAAACGGTCTCTGGCCTAAAGCTGATGTAAGTAACTTGGTGGAATTACAAGTACTTAAATGGACACATGGGAGTATTGATTTATTTTCACAGGACTTAATTTTTATCCAAGTTTACTTTATCATATACATGTACTTATACTTGTTAATTTCCATCAAATGCCATTTAAACAAAAAATGATAAAAAAGTATAAACCAAATGTCAGTCGTATCTTGCTCATACAATGTAGTTTCAAGTGTATTTTTCACTAGAAAAAATTCAGACATTTATTTGGTTTTACTTAAGGCTAGTGTTCCTTTACTTAAAATAGTTTTTCTATGACATAAGCAGGATTATAAAAAGTATGTGGTAGTGTTAATAAACTGCGTTGCCATAGAAACTAAGCAAACAAGTTTCCTGTTGAGATGTGAATCATTGTCTGATTCATTTCAGTGTGTTTGAAATTAAAGTACAATACATGTATGTCTGATTTGGTTTGTATTTTTCATAAGGTTAGATAACCTTAGAAGTGCTTAAAATAGTTTATGATTAAAGTTGGCTGGTTTCATGGTTGTAATTTGGAGAGAGAAAACATGACCCGTAAATAAACCTTTTTTGTTTAAATTTCTGTTAAATTAATTTCAAAACCATTAAATAGGTGAATAACCACTAATTCGCATCTAGGGCATTTTAACAGATTTGGGAAGCGGGTCTTTTCACCTAAATTGGGGGGAAACTCCATGAATGGGGAATGGAATTTCCAGAGGTAAGTTTAAAAATGCATGATTTTAAAACAAATTTGTGTGGGGAAGGGGCTGCAAAGAAGAGTAAAAGAGCCCCTGGCATCTACATGTATCTATTGTTGTGTGGTGTGGTCAAATAAGGACTGTATTACAAAAAAATCAGTTTTTAAATCGATTCTTAAAGAAACTGATCTAATATTCAAATCTATATGCACCTTAAAGGGACATACAGCACTGCAATATTGAAATGTTTATCAAGCATTGGAATCAGCGTCTCCGTTTATTTATCCAGTATCCCTGATTGCTTACATGTATAAATATTTAAATAGAATTTTAAGTTTTCATTTTGTTGTCTTGTTCTACCATACATGTATAAATAAATGTATGTAGGTTTAAAGATATTATTGGGGCAATATAATCAATATGTACATGTAGAACAACTGACTGAACCATGTGAGTTTTTAAAAATCAAGATTGCCAAGTGTCCCTTTAATAAAAATGCTTTAAATTTGAATCTGTGCACAAACTTCATAAGCACCGCTTCTTGAAAACAGCTGGTACCTCAACCTAGTGTGCAGTAAACAGAAAAAAACCCACTTCACTTGCATAATGATTGTACATAGCTATGATCTCATGTTTTTGGGTTATCAGTATTTTACAAACAGATAACAATTTTGCTGTATAGGGTGCATTGTTCATACTTTTATTTGCAAAATATTGATTTCAATGGGAAAGATAACGTTTTTTCACTCCAGTAGTTTTCTGGAGTGAGCCCATACTACATAGTTCTATATTTAGATCAAGCGGAGGACTTATGTGATACTATAGTATCTTGAGCTATATTTATTTATAGTTAACAGTAGTTTCATATTCACCCCTAGATTTGTCCTGAATCATAAATCAAGACTCTTGCTGCAAGTGGTGTTGTTGTATGGTGTTGTTGTAACACTAACTCCTCCCTATGAATCGGTGAATGTTTATGTGTTTCTGTAAAGATTGCATTCCAATCAAATGAGTTTGTGTTTATTGTTGTTGTTTTCGTCAAGCTAATGAATGCATATTTTGCAGGTACAGATATTTGGAAGCTTTCGAACAGGGTTGTATCTGCCTACTAGGTAAATTTATGTTTATTTGTCTACAATATTGCATGCATACGTGTACACACTGGCACTTGAGCCATAAATATTATTTAAAAAAAATACAATACAATACCATACCCCTATTATCTATGGAGCACATGGTGCGGATCTTCGTTGACCAACCTCTTTTCGAAGCCTGTATCTTTGTCAAGTTTGATTCAAATCCTTTACAAGGTTCGTTAGGTCTGATTTATCACATTAAATTCACAGTTTGTACGAAAGCGCACTCTGTCCGGAGAAATTTAATTAAATTCGTCGATTCCTACCATTACAATATTTCTATTAATTCTGGTTGTACTCAAAGAAGTGATCCGATTGAATGATATTTTAACGGTAAAAAAGTATGTAATCAGAATCAGAAAATGTCCAATCGGGTCACTTCTCTGAGTATAACCAGAAGTAAACTTCAGTAGGAAATATTACTTGGTGTCACCATGTGCTATATAGATAATAGTGTAGTATCATACTATTTTTCCTTTTTTTTTACAATATTTGCGCTCAAGTGCCATTGGCATACACTGTTATTCCGCTACATATATATAATGGCCTGTTCTTTCTTTGAATTAAGACCATTCCATTTATATGACAAAGGGGTGTTTTGGGGGAAATGACTGATCAGCAGGCAAACATTGTAAACCCTGATCAGCCTGTGAGTTACTTGCAGTCTGATCTGGGTTTACAATGGACGCAAAGACTATTATAGTCGTGATTAGCGGGTTAGGGTTAATGATCAGTATGGCCTTGGCATAATCATAATGTATAATACATGTATAGGCCTCATGTATGACATTATGCTACATGAAATATTAGAAAATATCTTCTTCAGCTGGCCTTTTGCTTATTGGATGGAGAGTTGTCTGTCGTCCGTCTGTTATCTTCATCAAACTTTGTCAGGGTCGTTATATCTAGCAAAGCTCCGACAAATTTAAAATCTGCCAGATCAGATTAGTAACACCACAGTTATGGCCCTTTTTTTCTGAAAAATTACTGTATTTTCAGCCATATGAACCCTCTAGCACCTTCTCACTTTTACCATTTATCGTGTTTTAAACACAGTACTGTGTTATGGTCGTTTACCTCACTGCAGTGTAACTAGGTGATTTATTGATTACATACATTTATACTGCGTGTTATTCATGGTATTTTAATTGTTGGCAAATAATGATAACGATCAATTATTTAGTATATATTTCTCATGTTTGTTGCAGGAAAATAAAGGATAAAATTACTTTTTTTAGCTTGAATGATCAAAAATTCAGCAGAGCTTATGCCTTGGTGCATACAGTCTTCCGTCTGTAAACTTTTTTTGTGGCGACTACTCTGAAACTACTTGAATTTGATGGAATTTCATGAAACTTGACAGGAATGATGCTCTTGATGTCTAGAGCTTCAAGGTCATTGACCTCTTGTTTAACTAGACACCCTTCTTTTGGAAAATTCCGCGCCCCTTGGGCCGGCACATACATGTATGGTAAATAAGGTGAAAATGAAACTAGATTCTATGGGTATCAATTTAATTGATTGGAAAGGTGATAGCACTTTGCCCATTATCTGTCCGTCAGACATCAAGTTTTGGTTTAAATGAATTCTTAGAAACCAATTTACAGATATTGATTACATGTATATGAAAGCTGTCTCTACTTTGTTCCAAAGGTGACCCGGTTTTGTAATGCTAAATAAATCTTAATTTGATTTCTGTATGTGTAGAATTTGGCAATTATAACAAAGCATGAGAAGAATTTATAGACTTTCTTCAGAATTTAAGAAGTGGCATTTAAATATAGGGAGCATTTATAGACTTTCTTCAAAATTTAAGAAGTTGCATTTAAATATAGGGAGAATTTATAGACTTTCTTCAAAATTTAAGAAGTGGCATTTAAAGATAAGGATGGTTGCGGGAGAAGTTTAATTCAGTCACAGATATAAACTAAAAAGGATTATTTTTTTAATTTAGCTTCTTCGAAAATATTAGTTGATATAAGATAGGCTAAACGACTGTTGTCAGTAGACTAAACTCCGGAATATGCCTCATGGGTTTTTACCGGTCACATGAGGTAGGTACAAACAACTTGTTGGCGGGAGGTAATCAGTACTGGTACTGGTTCTACCCAGGAAAAATGGGGTGGGCTGCCTCTACCACAAAAAAAATTAACCGTCATATATGGGCCTAGCATGTGCTAAAACCATTCAAACAGACAACGTATACTGCTAAAATGTTTGGCACCTGCATCTTGAATTGAATTGGGTTTTTTAGGCGCACCAACGCATGAAAGGTTATATGGCGACTAACAGGAATGAACATGCCAGGCTCATCCTCCATGTACATTGAGATAAAATATGGAGAACGGGCCTAGAACCTTCTCACCCTGAACTGCAGAGTTGCTGCAAATTCTATTGTAGACACTCCATTTACGCTGGAACCACATTATAGTTTTTCTGGCACTGCTCTAGTGATATGAGCGAGATGGCACCTGAAACAATGTAGGGGTCATGATGAAGACCTTTAATGAGCATGAACAAAAAAGTATCAAGTGAATTTGGGGTGGGGGGGGGGGGGGGGGGAGGGTTCTACCCCTCTGCCTTCCCCTCCAACGGGATCTGCAGTGGCCCTATTCTTTGCCTCGTAACCAAACGGAGCCCCCGGAAACACACGGGACCTTGAACAATGAAAATTAGTGTTCCACAATGTTAGTGTTAAACAGGAAAGTTGACCTACGTGTACCGACGTGTAAAGCTCATTAAAGGAACTGACCCGCCAAATAACGGCAAAATTACACTACAAACCTGTATTTATTAAAACTCTATCCATATGTTCAGGTCATTTAATAATGTATATCTGCTGATTAAAGGTATAGTTTTGTTCAAGGGTTTTAAAGTATCTGTGATAGAATATGCGTAAAATGAGTTATGACTTGGTAACTCTTAATTCATCGCCCCAGTTTTGGGATTTGGACTGGCTGGTGTAAGCCATTTATATAGTGTTTGTAGCATTTTTATTCTCAAAAAAAGTAAATTTTATTGTCATCAGTAGGTTTAGAAATCGTGCAAATTTGTGTGTCCTTGGCGGGGTATCTACTTTAATTTAGATCAATTCCAGATAAGGACTTTAACAGCAATTGTCAATTACAAGTTGTCCATAACAGGTGTGCATTAAATACATGTCTGTTGTTTGTTTTGTTTTGCATTTTAAAAAGTAATGGATACTGGCTGGAAATTAAGAAGTGGCATAATTAAAGAAAGGTGGTGCCCCTATATCTTTATGGACCCGGTGGAAAACCCTGGACGTGTAGAGGTCCTACGATTGAGTGAAGGACTTTCTTGTAATGACATTGAACGGATGTATTACAGCTTATCATGCAGCACATTATCTTGTTATTTGAAGTCGCACTAGAGAAATGGAAGGATACAGGACCTTTCCCTACTCTTACTATCGAATAGATACCTTTGTTTTTTTAACATGTGCAAAGGCAGGCTTCGAAACAAGGGAGTGCTCAGTTCACGTTCCCATCGGACGGATGGGGCTAAGGGAAATGTCTTGCCTAAGGACACTATACATGCTATACATAGTAACGCACAGATGCCGGTGAGGTGCAACTGATTCATGGTCTATGATGCTATCAACTCAGCCACAGCAACTCCTCTACCTCCCCCCCCCCCCCACACACACACACTAACACACACAAACACACACCCCAAAACCAAACAGGATGAGCTTTGATACTGACATACCATGTTTATTTTGTTTCTTTTTCAGTGATATTGACATGGTTGTGTTTGGGGACTGGGAAAAATTGCCCCTGTTCACCCTGGAAGAGTCCCTTCTAGAAAAGGGGATCACAAATAAAGCAAACATTAAAGTCCTGGATAAGGCAAGCGTAAGTAGCATACACATTGCTTGTAATATAATACTTTGAATTATTAATGAATCTATACATTTGTATTTATCAGCATTTTTATTCTATGTATTCCTCAATAGATGCTATATTGACTTTTAAATGTTTTCAATGCTGTGATGAGATTTAAATGCGATATTCAATTCTGTATTTAGTTTGAATTTGCTCCGGTTTTATGCTGATTACGGCAGTTGATAATTGTTGGCAGTGGTCAGGACATTTTTAACCTTTTTTTAAGTGGGGTCGAAATTTGGCCCCTTCCCAAAACAATTTAAACTTAAAATATTTTTTTTAAGTAAAAGTGACAGACTTTTGCATAGTTTGGACAATCCATGTGGAGTGCATGGTCCAGTGGTATTGCATCAGACTTCAGGTCGAAAGGTCGTGGATTCGATCCTGGCCATGGTCATGCTATTATCCTGGAGCAAGATAATAAATCCACACTGCTTAGTACTGGTTGTACCCAGGAAACCTGCAAATAATTTTCGAAAAAGGGTGTTGCAGTATCAATAGATAGAGAGATCAATAAATAGTTTGTATATTAAAATAAGTGCACAATTCAATAATTGATAGATATTGTACCTAAAACATACATTTTAATGAACGCTTTCCTTTGGAAAAAAAATGCCTATTAAAATCAAACTTTTTTCCCTCATTTCAAAGGAAATTGCACTTAATTTGTCCAAATTTAAATCCAAAGCCCCCTTCCAGATTTGGAGGAAAAAAGCCCTGCAGTTGTCTTGGTCAGGTAACCGAGTACTTCCATTACAAATATAGTGATTATACCAAAACTTGCCTCATGTAACCATACCATTACAGGTTCCCATTGTAAAGTTGACGGACATCCAGACAGAGATCAAGGTGGACATCAGCTTTAATGTACAGAACAGCGTCCAAAGTGCCAAACTCATCATGGTATGTACGCATTTCTTCATGTCTGGGACTACTTTTTAGGGTGTAAAATGGACAGCATCACTATAAATAAATAAAATAGTCCACATCCTTATAGTGTCCTTAATACTGGTAGGCAGGGGAACTATAAATTTAAGTATTGGACGGAGAATTTGCACTTTCCATCATGTTGGGATAACACCTTAAAGGGGGTACATTTTTGTGGATCTTGGTGTCCATTTAAAAAGTGACAGGTAATGGTATTTTCTGTTCTAAAGTGCCAAAAACGTAATAAATATGCCTAAAAACGACTCCATATATTCATGGGAAGTCAATCTGCACAGTAGTTTGAGCTGTCCTAGGTTATGCACCAGGGTTATTTTAAGCATTTTAAACTTTATTTCATTCAAAATCTTGGATGAATTCAGGAAGTTCACTTCACCCAAATAAATCACATCTGTCCAAACCCTTGACATACATTTTATACACAGTTTGCTCTGATAATAAAACCATTGCCAGATTTTTCAACACAACATGTAGGAAGGTCATAAACTATCGAATTAGACAAGTTAAATAAGAAAAGATAATGCCAAACTGGGACATCACAAATACTTTCTATCATAACATTGAGCTATAGCTGTGAACTTTGAAATTCAGACATTTGGTAATGGACAATCCTGTTTTTTTCCTTCTTCAGTTTTAAGTCAGACCCCTAGACCCCTTTAAAGTTGTTTAACCAATACATTATCTAAATATTTGTCCTTAATGTGAACATCGCATTTCAGAAATCAATCAAAAACTAGCCCGGTATATAATATCGGGACTTTTTGAAGAACTGTTCTTACATTTCAGAAATTCATAAATGATTATTTAGAAATTCTTAAATATTTATTGGGTAAAAAGATTGAATTTGATAATAAAAACTTGATACCGATTTAACTTAGCTGCAAAAAAAACATGATGTGCACAAAAAAACAACAGGGAAGCTATGTAAGTGAATGAAAACTGTTTTGTGTTGATAAAAATATTGAGTCAGACATTATGTCTGACTTACAATTAAATTAAGTGAGCCAGTATATTGTCATATAGTGTCATCATGTTTTACATACTCAATGCAAATAACTAGGGTCCAGAACAGAGGAAAAAAATGGAATGATCATCCATGAATTTATACAATCACATAATGTGAACAAATAATTATTTCCTCCAAATCTTAACAAAAATGCAAGTGTCCGACATATCAGAATGGTCCGACTCTGCTGACATGAACAGGTAGGGCTCTTTTTCACCTTATTATATTTGTTTCTGTGTGTAAAATACGTAAAACAACTAGGATAAGCCTGAAGGTAAGGCCATTTTAATATAAACCAAAACCAGTCTGAATTAATTATTGTTTTAATTTGTAGATCTATGTCATTCTTTACAGAAGGTGTCTGACTCTGTCTTTACTTACTCTTGAAGGACTATCCCTTGTATTTCATATATTCACGAAATACTATCCCATGTTTTTCACATATTCACGAAAGACAATCCCTTGGATTTCACATATTCCAGAATTGCCCTCTGTAGATAATGTCTTTATTTATGAATAACTCAGAAAATGCTTAGATTTCCATGTATTCCAGAGTTGCCCTTTGCAGATACATTCGTTACTTACTTTCTATTTTTAAAAGGACACCGCTTGTATTTCAGAAATTCATGAATGACTATCCCACACTGAAGTATCTCGTGCTGGTCCTGAAACAGTTTCTCCTCCAGCGAGACCTGAACGAAGTATTTACGGGAGGAATCTCATCGTACAGTCTCATACTGCTCACTGTCAGCTTTCTGCAGGTGAGTAATTGAGCACTACACGTCCTGAAGCAGGGTTTGTATTATAAAGTGGTGAACTGCAGCATGGTTTACACATGGTGATCACTTAGTTCGTCGTCGTACATTTGTCATTTTGAACATATTGATGTTGTATTGTCCATAGGATTGAGAGTATGGGAGGGTTTGAACTGAGAAGTGATACTTTGATTTCTAGGCCTCCACCATATACGTTGGGGCATGTCCGTACGTACGTAAGAACAAATGTACGTACGTCAAACTTTCTTGTCGAGACCTCCTTCTGAACTTCTTGACAGATTTTGGTGATATTTGGTAGGAAGTATCAGTATGAAGTCCAGCTGCGCATATTATCGCCCTGTTCCATTCCATTGACTTTCGGCAGACTTACTGCCTTATCTGTAGGGGCTGGCGTGGCGCAGTCGGTAGCGCGGCGGATTTGTAACCGGAGGCCCCGGGTTCAATCCTCCGTGGTGCCACTGAGTTCCGTCGGTGTGTTCTTGGGCAAGACACTTTACCTTAGCCTCGTCCGTCGGATGGGGACGTAAACCGGGCGGTCCCGTGTATCGGTCTATCCTCCGAGCACGTTAAAGAACCATAGGAATCTATTCGATAATAAGAGTAGGGCAGGTTACCGGATTCCTATGTATCCTTCCCCTCTCTCTGGGGCGGCTCTAAATAACCTTTACTGTGTTGATGAGCCGTTAAACAACATTCAATTATCTGATAGCATACAATGGGGGCATTTGTTTCCGCAGACACATTTTTAATATGTATCCATTCAATCATTTTGGCATCGTATTTATCAGAAAAACTCAGCACTGAATAAACTGAAAGCAAGTTTTCAGGGCAAAACATTTTAATATTTTAAAACACACATTTGAACGTGATCAATTCTTCAACATTGCCATGTGTCCTTTTAATGTAACTAATTTATATCCGGTATGCTTATAGCTCCATCCGAGAGAAAATCCGTCGAATCCTAATATAAACCTGGGCATCATGCTGATCGAGTTCTTCGAGTTGTATGGTAGGCACTTTAACTATCTGAACACGGGAATTCGTATCAAGAATGGTGGGGCATACATAGCAAAGATGGACATCACTCGGGAGATGGAGAACGGTCACCGACCTGCAATGCTGTGTATAGAGGATCCTCTCACACAAGGTATGTATATCTGAAGTTTTATATTTCATTCTCTAGTTCCAGGATATAAATTAAATTGAAGCGTTGTTAAACGGCTTGTCAGTACATTGTATGTTATTTCATGCCTCCCCAAAGAGGCGTCTCCTCGGCCGAATGGTTAACAACGTGTTGTAAACCTTTGCCTCTCACTGCTGCGGATTCGAATCCCACTGGGAGCTCGACTTGCAAGTGAGGAAGTGTCGATTCTTACGGATGACGGGAGGTATACAGTACTGGTTCTACCCAGGAAAAGTTGGTGGTCTGCCTCCACCACAGAAAATCGACCATCATATATAACCTTACATGCGTTGGAAATGACGTAAAACATCATACAAACAAACAAAGCCTCCCCAAAGAGAGGCGAAGGATACATAGGAATCTGGGTTCCCTGTCCTACTCTGTATTGAATAGATTCCCCTTTATGTTAACATGCTCGGAGAATAGACTCAGATGCACGGGACTGCACGGTGAACATTCCCATCTGATGGACGAGGCTAGTGGAAGTGTCTTGCCACCGAGGTAACCCAGTGACGCCAGCGCGGCTCCAACCCAAGATCTCTGGATTCAGAGTCGAAAGTGCAATACACTGGGCCACTGCCCTTTGGGATATAAATAAAAAAAAATTATGATTTTGAATTCAACTTAAGGAAGGTGGGAATGTCTGAAGGGACATAAACTTATCTTTTATCCCTGTCAAGGTTGCCTGTCCGAATATTGTGAATAACTTTGGGCTGCTTTATATAGAAGCGAAGGGCTTAAGATAGGTCAAAATGATCACCTTTCGCTAGTGCATCTAAAATGATGACATTAGCTCATTTTTCTGTCCTAAACTATTTTTCAAACAGCCAACAAACTTAACCTACATTAGTTACATCCCTTATAGAAAATTGTGTGTGTATATTGCAAATGTACATTCATTTACTATTATTTCAGGCAATGACATTGGTAGAAGCTCATACGGCGCAATGCAGGTGAAACAGTCATTTGAATATGCCTACTTGGTGCTAGCCTATACCCTCGCTCCACAAAATTCCTACCTCCTGAAGGGCTCCCAAAGGTATGTGCATGTACCTTGTGTTTTTTGCTTTTTCAGATGTAGGGTTGTTTGCAGACAAAAGGTTGTGTATGTAAAAAGTGCGGAAAAAATGATTACAAACGACAACTTTTGGTATATGAAAAAAAGCCTCTTTTTTGGTCGCATTTATTCATAGTATTCTTGTATTGTCACGTGATCTGTCACAGCTTTTGGATGCCCTAATTGTGTAGCAGGTGCAAGAAATTAGTGATACTTTATAATTTAGCCACAAAAAACGGCTGAGTTTTCCAGACGGCACATTTTCATAAAAGTAGCATGCAGCTTAATTCCATGCATGCTGACATTTCATATGAAACTGAAACACATTACGAGAGTTTCCATTTGTATTTAGATTGACACCAGTTACTCTTCCAGATCGCCTCCAGTCCCTTTAATACAGAGGGTTGTGGCTTATTTTATGATTTTGTATTGCAGTATACTGGGAAGGATAGTTCGAGTTACCGACGAGGTTGTGGAATACAGGAGGTGGATAAAGGAGCACTTTCCGGTGAAGATACGGCGCGCCAGTATCGTCGCAAGGACGTACGCGAGTGTGGCAACATCCACATCGAGTCCCCGAGGCAAGACGGAGGACAGTAACAACAACATGAAGGCAGCAGTTTCGACAGACGAGAAGAAGCTGGTAGCAGAAAGTGACAACTCTGACTCTAGCGGCAATAGCTCAGTATGTCGATCATCGTCGTCCTCCAGCTCAACGTCAGCAAGTTCCAGCTCTAGTATTGCCAGTGAATCTGTAAGTTATTCTTATTCAGTTCTAGTATTGCCAGTGAATCTGTAATTTAATCTGGAGGTGAAATAGAGACTTTCAAAACACTTACAAAATTGATTAACAAAATATTCAAGTATCAATTAAGATGGAACCAAATGATACATAGAAAACAACAGAAACCAAAATAAAACTGAAAAGTATGAATTCTTATATTTCACAAACACAGGTTTACATGTATGCAAACCTTAATGTTTCTCATTTGGAATATAGTATTTTTTATCAATGATTGGTTACATCCAAGTGCTAGAAACAGATGTTTATAACTGGCTTATAACTTGCAAAGTATAAGGTCTACAACAATGAAATGTTGTACACATTTTCAACATGATCTAATGAGGGCAGTTCCAGAAAAAAGTACCTTGGTGGTGGTTTGGCGGCGCTATATTTTTTTTTTCTACGGGTGGTGGGGTGAGACAGATATTTTTTTACGTGGGAGGTGGGGGCTGATTGATATAAATCGTAAACATGTAACTTCTTTTTAAAAATGCAATATTTAATACAATTAACAATAAATCACAATTAATTAGTACCTAATGAAGCATTATGAAATACAAATTACAGTTTATTTCAATTTGCTATTGTGATTATATTATTAATTAAAAATGTGTTGATTTGTTTTATATTTTTAAAACAATCATTAAATCTATAGGTGGTGGGGTAAATTGAAAATCAAAATCTATAGGTGGTGAGTTATAAAAAAAAAGAAGAAAATATATAGGTGGTGGGGTAAAAAGGAAATATATATATATATAGGCGGTGGGGTAAAAAATATATTTAAATATGTAGGTGGTGGGAGTAAAAAAAAGTGCCTCCAAACCCCTGATGTCTTTTTTTCTGGAACAGCCCTGAATACATTTGATAAAGCCCATAACTCTTGGATTCACACTTTTTGAAATATTTTCCTTTCGATAAAGGTTTAACTTAACCTTTTAGTCTGTACGTGATTGTGGTTAATAACTTCCGAAGTATTAGGTCTACAAAAATGACAATTGTTCGTACTATTTTTTATACTAGCCCATTACAGGAAACTAAAACTATTTTTCGATTACACCTAGATGTTGTTTAAAACTGAGGTGAGCTTTTTTATTCAGTTCATAACCAAGAAAGCAGATCTTTGATAGAAGAAAATACTTTAATATAGATATGGTGGGCATCTCTTCTGTAATGTTTAGTATAATAGAACATGTCAAATTTACCTTGAGATGCAGATAGTACCTTTTGTTATATTATTTCAATATAATTATTTTCAAAACCTTCAGGAATCTGACACCGAGGCAACATCTTCGGAACCGAAGCCAGCTCCAGTGCAAAGCAGCAGTAGTACAAGCAGCAGCAAACCATCCCGGGTTAGTCACCCGGTTGTCACGCGAGAATTCCGCAGCAGGGAGCATCAGAAACAGCACCAGGTTGGTGGTGGCGGCGGTGGTACGAAAAGTCGCGAAGGAAGCTCTAGTAGTGTGTCCTCAAATAGATCTTCGAACTCAAATTGCAACTATCGTCCCTCCTCTGTGAACACAAACTATACCAACAATTATCCCTATTACGAGCATAATCACGCCAGAAACAGTGACTCTGATCTTTATTATCAAAAAGATGGATCTCGGGTGCAGGGTGGGGGGCATAATAAACACTTATACCGGCCCCCATATGGGGCCCAGGGCAGCAAGGGGAATAGACCCCAAACCACCCATAGACGTAGAAGAAACAGTTCGAGTAGTAGCAAGTCTGGTGGTGGTAAAGACCAGCAGCAGAATCAAAAAGTTGCCACGGTGGCCAGGTAACCAAAGTGTCGTGCCCACCGACGGGCGAGACAACCTCATGTGATCAGTGACATTATTATAAAAAAGAAATATGTGTGCCATTCAGCTGTACAGTGGAGTAAATGGTTTGCGTTTAGGGTTAAATGACTTCATTATAGATTTATTCATTGCGTATTTAGATAAAGTCATACACACATCATGTTTATACATGTACTGTTGATTCAGGGATTGGAAGGTAATATCTTCAAAAGATTTCATTTTTCATCCGTTTTGCTTGCTTGATACATGAATGTTTTGTTCAAATGGATATTGAAATCGTCACACATTTGCAGTTTAATTGTTCATATTAACAGGAGTTTGTCTTTCATTGAACAGTATTGAATGTCAGATATCGGTTAGTGCTGTTGGGATTATTGAAACAGCAGGCTTTATGAAATAAAAATAGTGTATGATTATTGAATGGTGGGCCTAATTTAAATGACAGTAATCATTTGATAGCACACATGTGTTGTATGTGTTCCTGGTGGTGAATGAATTAAAAATATATTGATAAAGATAGGTGTATGACCAAAAACAGCTCAACCGTTTGCAATATGTGTAAGAAAATCACGAGTACCTCTCACTAGCGAAAGGGGAGTAGCTCGAAATTTTGCAATATTTGTTAAAAACCAGTACATCACAAACCTCTCCCAGTAAAAGGGAGGTAAATGTAAGAGCTTGAAAAGGATGTCCTTAAAACACAGCCAGACAACTTACAGTATGCCACAAGGAATATGAATCTTAACATCAAGAAACGCCTCAATAGTGAATTCATGAAACATATACTTGAATTAGCTGAACAAACTTGAAACAACACCCATGGAAATGAAATAATTGGTCGCACATGGAAAGTAGTGTTCCCACATGGAAAGGACTGGTTTTCATATGGATGTATTTATTAGATCGGGTTCCAAACTGAAAGAATTGATTTCGCATGAAATGGATGAGTCACTCATGGAAAGGATCAATCCCCCAAGTAAAAGAGTTGTCCTACATGGAAAGGATTAGTCCTTCGTGGAAAGGATCAATCCCCCAAGTAAAAGAGTTGTCCTACATGGAAAGGATTAGTCCCTCATGGAAAGGATCAATCCCCCAAGTAAAAGAGTTGTCCTACATGGAAAGGATTAGTCCCTCATGGAAAGTTGTCCTACATGGAAAGGATTTGTCCCTCGTGGAAAGGATTAATCCCCCAAGTAAAAGAGTTGTCCTATATGGAAAGGATTAGTCCCACATAAAAATCATGGTAAGGATAGATAATTCCAAAGAAAGTCTACATGAGATTTGATAATTTCTGTACACAAGTCGTGATCTGAGGATTCCCCGTAAGGGATTGCCTGTAACTCGTTGTGATTTCACTACTTTTTATTTTTTATTTCGTGATATTGCTTGCGTGCTCAATTATATTAAGATGTTGTTAAATATTTGAGGATAAATGAATATATTGTATGTATAACAGGTGAATAAGCAAAAAGAGAGAAATGAAAGTCGTGTGCAAAGAAGTTGAATCTATTTTTAGCATTTGAGTGTAGAACATAGATGAATATATACTGAAGGAGAAAACTTCACTGATTTACTTACTTTTATTGTGAAACTCAAAAGTGAGGATTTTAAAATGTGGTATTTCAGTGAGAAATATTTCTAAGATATGCGTGTAAATAATGACGAAGAGTGAAAGCTTGTAATGTAATTTTAATGTAATTTTAATGGACATTCTGTATGAAAAATGTTGTAAAATAGTAAAAAAAAAAAAGTTGAATGGCAACGTTGATCGGGTGTAACACAGCAGAAATGAACTATTAAACTGCAAATAAAAGTTTATTTTAGAATGTCAAAAGGGTAAAACAAAGGTATTTGTATCAAAGATGATGGTACAGGAATGAAGTACCAAACTTTTGATATAAACGATTTGTATAATTATTTTTAACATCTAGTCCTGGGTCAGTTTCTGCCATTTACTGGTATGTAAATTTTTCATATAAAAATTATATATCCTGACAATTCCTACACTAGTCTGCTTTCGCTCAGCGTGTCTCTTTTTGGTAAATGGACACCAGTGAAAACAGTTTTATTTAAAGTATCATTGTTGCATAAGATTTTTATAAATAAATAGACAAATGGGAAAATCACTTTTAAAAGTCCTCAAGTCCAGTCTTCGTCGTCAAGCAAAGTTTTCGTCACTTTTTTTAGTGAGCGAAAGTTTAAACTTGCTCATGATATAGTACAGTTTGATCAATTGAAGACATTTTTCAGGGCTAGAAATTAACATTTTTAGTTTACTAGACCACCGGTCTATTAGTTGGGTAAAATCACTAGACCTGCGCAGAATTTACTAGCCCAATATAATATTCAACAGAAAATACTATTTTAATTAAAGTTTCGGTTTTTACCTGTAGGCATGCATTTATTGAAACTTTTGAAAATATCAGGTTTTTAAAAGACCTGTTAGACAGTGCTGTCACTACACAATCTATCGATTTATAATTTATTTCTTATTTGAACAATTTTTGTTACTAGCCCATTGGACTACCCAGACACAAACATTTGCTAGCCCGGCAGCATTTTTGCTAGCCTCGGGCTACAGGACTAGTGCTAATTTCGAGCCCCGATTTTTAAAGTTTAATCAAAGTTTAATCAAACATTTTGTTGTAAAAAAAGTGTGTTTGCATAGTCCCATAATTTATAAAAGTGCGCCCTGTAAGATTAGTTATTTATCTCGCTATAATGAATGATACTGTGATTTTGGTGTAATTATTTGTATTACTGGGAAACTGGGCTTGGACAGAAACTGACCCAGGACTAGTATTGATCTTTATCAGGAATTATTTTTACATAATCAAGAAAACCAAAACAATGGCCAGCAGTTAAAAATAAAATTAATCAAATGCTAAAATATATCCGATAAAAGTTAAGGGTTGATATTTAATTGTGTATGGTAATGTTCAGTACTGGGTAAAAACATTTTTTTTAATTTTAATGAAAATATCATTGTTTTAAAAACACTTCTTCATCATGTCTTAAACATTAAATAATGTGTTGTCCATAGGCTGTGAAGCTGGTTAGTTTGGTTAGTTGCTTTGCTTGTCTTTTCAGACGGACCGGTACAGGGTGACAATGTTATCCCTTCAATTGTCTGTTGGCTAAAAATGTGATTTTTTCTTTAAATGTTAACCCCCGTACCATATTAGCCATTTGTGCCTTTTTAATAAGCAGTAAACATTAAGTAAGCATCTTGAGGAATTTTTTTACCGCACAAATACCTTTCAATGCTTATATATTTAACTGTCACAATTAAAAAAAAAAGGGAAATTGGAATAAAAAGAAAAGAAAAAAAAGGTATTTATTATGATTGATGAAATCTTTGTAAAAATAACAGAAGTATACATCCATGGGTTTATGTACGACACAAAAAGTCTTAAGGTATTAAATAGTTTTAATTTTGATGAACTTGCTAGTACACTTCTTTAAAGAGCATTTTTATAACCATTAAGATTTGCGAAAACAACTATCAATGTAGACATTGTTTAATCTGCTTTTTAATAAGGGGTTAAGCTGCATTTATTGATTTACACTTTCACATCTTTTTTTTTCTTCTGTCGATCATATTTTTTCCCCCATAGATCTTTTTTTTCCTGTCAATGGTAAATTTGTCCAGTAGTTAATTAATGCTTCTTGAAGGGTGCGGGTTTTATAATTTGTCCCCTCAAAAGGGTAAAAGGCCATATAATGATGACTTGTTCTTCTCAGCTAGCATGGCTAGTGCTATTTCATAACTTAATCAGTGCCATTCTTTGTCTGTTTTCTATTTAATTGTGTTTTATTTAACAAAAATATGACCTTGAAAAAACAACAACAGTCGGTATAATGTGTGTCTGTTTGGGTTGAGGTTGCTGTCCCAATATAACCTAATATAATGTGTCAAAGGGACAAAGAGAAAAACCCATTTCATTTCTCTTTGTGAAATGCAATTATGTAAATAGATTCGCTAAATTATTGTAAACATCATTTGGAAAAAACAGAATGATTTAACTTACAAATGAATGAACTACTACTATTGTTTGGGGCGCTTGTTTCAGCCAAAGGTTTTTCTGAAGTAACTTGAGCAATTTAAATAATACGTACATCAGTTATATATCATTAGAACTGGCATTTTTAGTGGTAAATAAAACTACTTTAGTTTTGAAAATTGGTTGAGAAATAAATATTTTACAGCCAAAATGATTTTTTGATGGGTCTTTTCCTATGTAAATTCCGTGTTGGTGGGACAGCAGAAAATTATGAAATCTCAAATAACTGCAGCAGAATTTTGCATTGAAAATGACCCATCAAAAACAGCTTTCGCCCATGAATTTTTTATTTCTAAACCAATTTTGAAATATAAGGTATTTTTATTTACCACTAAAAATGTCTGTTTCACTGATATACAACTTATTTAGGTAGTAGATTAATTTTATCTTAAAAGTCCAAAAAACCTTTGGCTGAAACAAGCGCCCCAAATAATAGGACAAACTTGTACTATTACTGCACACCATCCATTATCTTATTTCCTAAATAGGGTTGACATAGTTCCCCACATATAAGTAGTTCACGCAGTGAAGGATAGTCAACACCATGACCTGTCGATTCATTTTGCAGATTTGTCATGCATTTTGTCATGCAGCATTGTTTAATATTTTGAGCAGCATAGTTAGTATTCATTCCTTAAAATATATAAAAAAAATTATATTTAAACCATGCGATTTGCATATAATTTCAAGTTGACTGATCTGTTGACAGCTTTAAAGGGACACATGGCACTCTTAAGTTACAATTTGTGTCTGGGTTTTATTAATCCAGTATCATTTTAACTTGAAACCTTCTTGCATATATTAAAGTCTTTGAGTTTTCAGTTTTTCTTCATTATTCTACCATAGGTTTAACTATATAATTGGTGAAATATAATCAACAGTTAGACCGGGGGCCCCTATTGGTTACGGGGCAAAGAATAGGGCCACTGCAAATCCCGTTGGAGGGGAAGGCAGAGGGGTAGAATCCCCCCAAATTCATGTTCATTTTATCATTTTTTGTTCATGCTCATTAAAGGTCTTCATCATGACCCCTGCATTGTTTAAGGTGCCATCTCGCTCATAACACTAGAGCAGTGGCAGAAAAACAATAACATGGCTCCAGCGTAAATGGAGTGTCTACAGTAGAATTTGCAGCAACTCTGCAGTTCAGGGTGAGATGGTTCTAGGCCCATTCTCTATATTTTATCTCGATGTACATGGAGGATGAGCCTGGCATGTTCATTCATTCCTGTTAGGCGCCATATAACCTTTCATGTGTTGGTGCACCTTAAAACCCCAATTCAACTGAACAAGTGCAAGTGCATGTAGAAAAACTAATGGGGATGCCGCGAGTTTTAAAAAAATCCAGATTGTCATGTGTCCCTTTAACTGCATTTCATCGGCTAAAGGGCATTGACTGATCATTGTTCTTGCATCAGACTGTTATAACTAATACTCGCACGTCTCTAACAGATCTTTGATGACGTTTGCTTTTGTTCAGAATTTTTTTTTGAAAATTTTGAAGGAAAAACAAAACTGTTGTTTCAAATTTTTTTGAAAACAAATAGTGGATTGTTGGAATTATAAGATTTAAATTTATATTTTCTCTAATTATATTTCTCTAATTGTTTCAAGCGTAAACTTAGCTGAATCACACACAAATTTAACATTGTTCTTTGAACTTGATTCAATTTGCGTGCGAGTCTGCAAAGTTTACACTTCAATAAACTACAGAAAACGTAAATTTAACCCTATAATTCTAATGCAGTATTGAATTTTGAGTCAATATTTGCATCATTTAAATATTTTTATGTCCTTATGGAAAATACGGTTTATAATAATCTTTAACAGAGATGGTAAAGACTCGGTGTTTTGTATACTTATATTTTATTACTGTTAAAATTCTTCTTATTTCACACCTGTCAGATGTCCGCAGGTGTTAATTGAAAACTCATTTTAAACCCATCTGTCTTGATATACATGTAGACTAGTATAAGTAAAAAAACAAGTCATTATTTACATCAGTTTGTTATACAACTAGTACTTACTATAAATAGAAAATTCTGCCCAGGTACCTTCACCTATACCTTTGTTATACAGCTAGTACTTACTATAAATAGAAAATTCTGCCCAGGTACCTTCACCTATACCTTTGTTATACAGCTAGTACTTACTATAAATAGAAAATTCTGCCCAGGTACCTTCACCTATACCTTCAGGATCATGTCCTATTGGTTAAAAGGCAGAGGGACTATAAACCTTAGAACCAAACACAAACACAACGTAACCTACACCAGTATTATGCAATGACATGGGTAAACACAAAAATATATTGAAAAGCATCGTTATTCAAGGGTTCCATTGATATAAATGCAATATTCTGTATTTATAGTAAACTGTTAAATATTGCCCAGATGTTTAAACGATTTTAAAGGGAATATAGCGACACAGCCAAACAGTCTTTAATTATTATTGAGAGATCTAAAAAACTTGGAAAATGGTGAAAGAATTATCAAAATCAGGTGATAAACAAAGAAGATATGATCGTCAGAAGGCTCTGTTGAAACGGATATGGAAGCCGCCATTTTTGAGCTATGACATCATAGTTCTAAATGACCATATATGGAATATTGATAAATATGACAATTTTACTCATTTATAGGAGACCAAAGTAAAGTATGAAGAATATGTATAACTTATGGCAATAATGCTTTATATGACCAGTTAAGGTGATTGCATTCACTTGCAGTGATTTGCTTTGCTTTAAATGATATTTATCAATATTCCATATATGGTCATATGGAACTATGATGTCATAGTTTTCAAAATTGCGGCTCCCATATCCATTTTAGAACAACCTTCAAATGGTCATATCTTTTTTGTTTATCATCCGATTTTGATAGTTCTTTCACTCTTGCAAGTTTTTCAGAACTCTCAATAAAAGAGCTTGTTTGGCTGTGGCGCTACATTCCCTTTAACATCCCCACCCACTAACTAATTTCAATTCTTCATTCTATAAACAGATATTTTTTTCTTCATTTCTACCTCCACTTAATTGTCTCATTCTAACTTGCCGTTTTTTTTTCCGGCTAGACATGGACATGACGCCTGTCTTGGGTGAATCCACCCCGCTACCTCTCCCATCCCCATACTGATATAATAAACAGCATAACCTTTAATATAAGTTTAATTATCAATTTTAGGTTTCCAGCCTGACAAAACATATTTTTTGTAGTTTTAATATTAGATGAATATTGAAGAAAAGAATCTTGGATTTTAGCTAGGTGGAATAAATGATGCAATTTATATGAACAAATTATTTTCTGTATGGTGAAACTTTCGAATAAATGTGTACTAATTAAGTGAATGCTGACTGCATAAACGAGATTTGTAAGAGAAATGCTCCAAAGGATCAAGGATTTAAGATTTTGTTTAGCTTTGTAAATATTTGGAATAATGCTGATTAAATGATTCAATACAAGTTACTAATGGTTTTGACCTGGAATAATTGTCTGTATAGTTTGAAACTTATATGTATAAAATATGAAATAGTGCAAAAATATGTTGTGGAATTGAACTGTACTTGAGAATATGATTTGTGTAAATGTATGATTATGGATTGAATTTATTATCTGTGTTTAATACTTAGGTTAAGGTAAGAATTAAAAATACTGAAAGGGCCGCCATACAACCTTTCTAATATTTTGGTCTTTTGAAGCCGTACCTCCGGATCTAGCAAGGTTAGGGGAAATTACGTTGTTATAAATGTATTGCTCAACCTTGTAAATGCCAGCTTGTTAAAAAAAAAAAAAAATCAGATCTTCAGAAAATATGTAAAATATACATCATATAGGTTAAACAACTAGAAATATTTTAAGTGCAATTTTCTAAGTAAACTGTTGCTATCTTGGAAATTCATAAAATATTCTCAAAAAACATGTATCGACATATTTATCATAAAGATATATTCAATTCCACTTGCTCCTGGAATTCTCAGAATCAGCCCATCATCATCTGACCCGTAACCATACTCCCATAAGTAGATGTAATACAAGAGGTGTACATCAGATTCACAATGATAAAAAAAAAAATCGATCATTTTTGGATCCCGAGGTTACGACTTTAAAATACCACAATGCTGGAAATGTCATGCAGCGGCTGAGATATATTTAGTTCTGCAAGTTTTAGAAGTTAAGTATGTATTATTTTGTGATCTGAATATCTGCCATATTGTTTGCCCTCTAGCATGGCAGACACATAGGGATTACTTTGTATGTCGTCTTCTATTGCCTGTGTCACAAGAGGCAACTTAGTGGTTTATTTCAACAAAATGTAGTTCTGCAGGTTTTGAAGTTTCTAGATCCATTCTGCATAAATTTATCTCAATGAAAATGGAGCTTGGGTCTGGTATATTCGTTCCCGATAGGGCCCAATAATGCTATTTTGTGAACTGACCCATTGAAGTTTTACCATCGTCGAAAGTTTCACTAAAAAACATTTCTTTGACTATTTTAATAAGTTCTCGTATCTTTATCAAACTCTGTATCTAGTACTAAACGCGTGAATAAACAACATGGGGCCATATTGATATACAAAAAGCATCTTAGAAAAGTCTGTTAATTTCTAAAAACTGAATTTCCAGATAATAGACGAAACCTTCAAAAGCACCGAAAGTTTTCCATAAAAAATGTTAATAATACATTGTTTTTACGAAAGATGCTTACGGAGTACGACCACAGAGTATGGAAAAAGTCATTGTCAGAAATATGCACAGGTTCCGAGAAATAAGCCATTCATTTATTGTTTCTACTGATTACTCCAAAGTGATATTTATTATTAAACCACAAAACACAAATGCTACTGAATCTTTGAAATATGGAGACCATTACCTTATGTAACATAAATTCTGACTCAAAGGTTCTAGTATTTGCTATTTATTTTAAATACGACGACATATTAAATATATCTCTTAATTGCTTTTATCCTACTTTTAAAATGACATCAGTCTTTTATGCATATCGGCTCGCAATTGTTTGAATCAAATATTAAAAACTGTTTTATCATAAACTGAGTCATTGTTGAAATATTGTTGTTTTATACGTTTGTTGAACTTGTGTTCAAAGAGCTCTTCTCAGAGCAGTTATACCAAAGTATTCATGAAGTCAGCATTTTGCTGAGGTTTGATATTAAGCTTTGTAGTATTAAGTACAATACATGTTTGCGTTTCCTCTGGATCGAAAAACGAGCAAGCTGCAGCCCCTATGTTCCTTTTTCAGCACAGATCTCTGCCCCTTGTGGGTTCACTCCCTGTCAGTGGCACTTCTTAAAGAAAACTTTATACTTCATGTCATCCGCCTCTGATGTTGCTGTCCTATTATAACACGTGATGGGTTGATGGGACGTAAAGCACCCCCCATTCCATTTCAACAGTTTTCTGTCTTCTTATTTCCTGAGCTAATGTTAAGTTTTAATATTTCTTAATCTATAAATCATTTGACAGATTTCAATAGAAAAAGTAATTATTTAAAAAAAACACAAAAAACTGGAAAATAATATCCCCATTTCTTGGCATCATGTTCTATATCTCATTCTGGTGGAAACCCTTTACATGTATTGGTAACAAATTATTTCTCTTTTGTTAATAAAGGTATTTATCAGCCTATGCAAGAAGCAACTTTTGTGTAAGAAACTTATGTCTTGCCTAAGTTTTGTTTGCCTTTAGTATAATTTTTGGTTCATATACCGTAATCTCATGGTGAGGTAAATTACATCAGGGTGTTTGCAAAGTTAAACCGAAGGAGTTAAAGTCACTTTTCTCGTGATCTGATATAGTTCAATATAGCATACATGTTTCTGAATTCATTCTTTTAGTATTAGTTTTAATTTCCAACTTTTTTGTATATTTTTATTTTCTATTGGAAACAAATTCCAACATGGTATTCTGTGCTGATTTTATAACATATCTGAACACTTGAAACAAGCATGTGGACAATGAAGTTTGTTTCGAATGAGTTATGACACTATGAAGGTACATATGCTTTCTCATAACTGATGAGATTGCACAAAAACGGTTATACTTTGATCTGGTACAACAACAGTGGTGCATGTTTTAAAGGGACAAACGGCAATCAAGTGTTAAACGTGTATCTCAGTTTGTTTTTATACAACGTCCCTTTCACTCTAAAACTGCATGTTTAAATTAAAAATAATGAATTCATATATTTTATTCGTCAATTTACCATCTGTTTCATTAAATTAATGATGCATTGTAAATATGCCATAATAATTTATTTTGAACTACTTGAGAAAATTATTATTAATAAAGTATATTTTCATCAGTTCAAAAATGTGGAAAACCTAGGGCAACACCACATGCTTTTGAAGAATCAGGATTGCGATGTCGAGGGTTGAATGCTAAAATAGTACATTTTAAAAACGCAACATTTTTGATTTTCGATGATTTTCAGTCTGCTGTTTTTTTGTTCAAATTTAGTGTTTTTTGTTGGTATACAAGTCTTTTGACAAACAGTTCCTTAAGATTTGCTCTACTTCTTTTAGTTAAAACACATTTAACTTTAACATCTCTAAAAATTGATCGATTGATTGAATTGGATTTTATAGTCGCACCAACAGCTAAGGTCATATGGCGACTTTCCAGCTTCCACTGGTGGAGGAAGACCCAGGTGCCCCTCCGGGCAATTTTCGTGCATGGGCGGGCACCTGGGTAGAACCACCGACGTTCCGCAAGCCAGCTGGATAGCTTCCTCACATCTCTAGAAATTGAAAAAATGCGAAGTGTTGCGTTCCAAATGTGCTGTGTATACGTAAAGAAAAGATACAATAATTTTGCATTCAAGCTTTGATGCGTCCTTTTATGAACCACTCTGTAAGTCGATTCTGGTCATTGCTTAGGCTTGAATATTTATTTTCTTATGAAGCTAATGCTTGCATGTCTTGATAAATACTAAACTAATCTCGGACGTTGTCAGTAGACACAACTTACATGTACACTTATCTGTTTATAAAGTCATATGGAGGTTTATCTATTAAATAACAATTTAAATAATGATTTTAAGAAATGAGCACTGTCTAAAATTATACATTTGAGTATGGGGATTATTGAATACTATTTGAATTACATGTACAACTGCTGTTGTTAAATTTTATGTCACAATTATCATCGCCTGAGTCACAATTATCATCGCCTGAGATTCGAAATGTTGTAACTACATTTTTTTCAGTTTTGAGAAAATCAAGGTTGAAATTTTGACCAAGATATGTAAGATAAAACAATGATTCAGTTGAAGCTAACTTTAGGGTAGGGTTTATAGCTCAGATAAGTTTATCGAGGTGTGAATCAAACGTTGCGTCTTAACTCGTTTTAAAAAAAATGTAGATAGAACAATCTTCAAGCGGGGTTATTATCAATACTGTTGAATATTTTAAAAAATACTCATTATTTCATGGTATGTCAGATGTCATTACTGGGTATTCCTTAAAAACAACAACAAAACAATTTCTAAATAATGTTTCAAAACTTGTTTTAAATTTGGGAATGTAAATTTTATTTGAAACCGTCAGATTTTTTTTTTAAAGATCTGGTATCACAATGGGATGAAAATGTAAAGGTGTTTTTGTGTTCATTTTACAGTGACTTTTTGATATTTGTCATTTAACATGTAAAATAAGTAAATCTTTAAAATTTCTCATGAAGATTGACAATGGAGAAAAGTTTGTTTGTGCAATACTTTTATCAAATTATGTAGGAACATGTGAAGATTTTGGAACTCTTCCATTGCTACCTGAAATAGCTGGCATTATGGCCTACATTATTGAATTTTATAAATCTCGTTTTAGTTGACAATACATTTTTAAAAAAAGATGGTGGTACATATTAGGTGAACAAAACTATTTTTTTAATTAAATTTTGAGTAATTAAAACAACCCACATCATTGAATTAGCATCCTTAATCTGCCTATTGTAAGAATTAAAGTACATTTAAAAACGTAACTTTTTTGATTTTCGATTATTTTCAGTCTGCTGTTTTTTTGTTCAAATCAACGTCTCTTTGTCCCAAAGGTTGCAAACGATTTTCTCTACTTCTTTCAGTTAAAACACATTTTGGACGAGGACTTTATTCCACTCTAGGAATTCAAAAAATATCAAGTGACGAGTTGTCAAATGTACTGTGTGTGCTATGGTACTCTTCAGTTAATGTAAAGAAATTATGTAGGGCAAAAAAATATAGTGCAATAAAGTCGGTGTGAAAAAACCCCACTAAATTTGGAGCTAGGATTTATCTTTTCGTTAAATGGTGCTTTCATGATTCTCCCATCGGTTACCGAAAGCACTCTCGGTAATCATCGGCTACCGTCAGTCACCATCGTTAGCTGTTGGTTCGCCGATAGGTAGAACGTTGGTAACCAATCTGACCGCAACTCTACACCTGAGGTAGTATTGGTGGCTTCGTTGGTACCAAATGTTACCATCGGTGGCCATTGGTATCACAAAGTTAACCAATTTGGTTGCCGATGGGAGAACCCTGAACGCACCCAATGTTTAGGCAGTAATAAAGGTGCCGATGATTTAATGGCACAGTGCTTAAGGTGCTGTACATGACCACTGGTACCTTTAATAAGCCTTTACCTTTAACTTTTTGCTTAATGCTTCTACAAAGGACCTGGAAACCTTTCATATTAACATTAAAATTGCCATTATAATTAAAGAATAAATTATGCAACTATTATTTTTTTTTATATATATAATATTCACCCTGGAAAATTTTAAGTAGATGCAAAGCAGCCACAGGTTGGGAATTTACAAAAAAAAACAAATGTGTCTGTTGATCTGAACTTCAAAGATGTGTAGCATTACCTTTATTGTTGTATTTGGAGTTCCATAAATATTGACACAATGTTGAAACATGTGATGTAATTAATGAATTAAATTGTAAAAAATGTGTTAACATGACCAAAAAAATAAATAAAAACCACCAAACAACACTGTTCTCTGTTTTCATTTTATTTACCAGATGTGATGGATGTGGTATGAAAATACATTTGAATAATTTTAAATATAATATGTTTGTAACATGTACATTATAAACAGAGATTTATAGAGAACTTTGAACCCATGCACAGTTTCAATGCTACAGGTAAAAACCTCCGCTAAAGATAATCATCTCTTCCGCTAAAGGTAACAACTTTTTTCAACATCTACAGTTTCAATGAAAATTGAGTAAACGTTTTTTTTTTAGTTACTGTGGCGCTGTTTAATACCCTTAGCAGTAGAGGTAATTGTTACCTTTAGCGGAGGTTGTTACCTTTAGCTTTGAAATTGTTATATTTAGCGGCGGTTGTTACCTTTGCGAAATTGTTACCTTTAGCGTTGTCTGCCTATGTTTACGTCCAGATCTGACGGACAAGGTTTAATAAGGGAAGGTTAAAGATGAATGGCCACCCTTTTTGTGATATCAATTAACAAATTTGACTCTAAAACATCATATGAACATTTCTTGATAGTCTCGGAGAGAAACCTATATTTGAAACCGCTACTAAGTTGTATGTATAAATAAGTATTATTTGCACGACTGCACAGGGAAATGAGGTAAAATATGTGGCGACATACCTGATTTTATTGCTGTTGTAGACACAATTTGTGGTCTTAATGTTGTCGATTTTAAGACAAATGCTTAAGTAATTAATTTTTTACTTAATGTTAATATGTGCATGCTTAATGGGGAAAACTTTTTTTTAACGATTTTACCTCCGTTTCTGTTCTGTGGTTGACTATTGTTTAGTCAGACACGAGCACCTTTCACTATTTGAAGAGTTTAAAGTCACACGAACTGTTGATCTTATAAATCAGTCAAGTTATGCAAGTGTCCTCGCTCCATCTGGATTTCCAGACCATTCAGTTCTTACTTGGAGCATAAACCTAGATTTTCTATCGTGGATGCTCCTCGTGTTCTGGATTCTGGTACAGATAATCAGTTTGATAGGTTTAACGTTCAGTAAAGCGGTTCCAGACATGTTTCTATCAGATCAAGAAGTTTTATTTCTAGTTAATACAACAATAACAGACTTGAAATGCGGCTTTCATACACAACAAGATATTGATGTAGCATTTGACGGGCGGTGTGATCTTGTTAAAACAGATATTTACGCAAAAGTGCCTTACCAGTCTGTACAATTTGGATGCCATAATAAAAGAAGAAGGATTGGAAAGCCCTGGTGGAGTGCTGAACTTTCAAATTATAGAATAACGTTTGTCAGCTAGAGAAAATATGGTTACAAATTAGCAACGTCTTTGAAAAAAACAATTTTAAGTCGGACTATTGTTCTGCTAAGAGAAAATTCGACCTTCGACCGAGGGGTACAGAGGTCGAAGCATCTTTTTTGATACAAGATGCAATCTGATATCCGTGAGGAAGTACAGGCCGACCAAACTCAGTTTTGGTCATTGTGACTGATCTTGTAATAATCGACTCCAAAATGTAAAGGGGTCATCCTCTCAATGTGTAGCTTCATGAGTATGGCTACAAGTCTTGAACAGTCATAGAGCCGATAAGGTTTTTCATAATCAGGTAATGGTGACCCCAACATTATTACATATATAGAGGTCATGTTCTAAGCATTGACAGTCTATTTGTGAAGTTTTAATGCATGTGGCTACAAGTTGCAGAGCAGTCAAGATTTTCATTATCAAGTCAAGGTGACCATTAACGTATAACCTATTGACCCACAAATGTACGAGGGGCATTTGAAAAGTAGTGGCAATAGAACTGTTATTGCACAAGTTTTGCATGCACCCACATGTATAGTATATCAAATTAAAATTCAGATCTTTATCTATCGATATATACATGTTTCGCATCGAATTTCACGGATTTAGGTTAGTTTAAACAGCATTTTATTATGACTGTGGCTAACAAAATGACTACTAATGGTGATATTTTAAGCAAAGAACATATTGCAAAATTCAAGGACTATTTGGGTTTATCGCATTGGAAATTAAAGGTGATTTAGAGATAATGCATATGTGGCAAGTTCTGTACCATATAGAACAGTTGCAAGGTGGGTGTCGTTATTTAAAGGCAGTAGGGAGAACATTAAACAGTAACAGTTGATGAAACATTGCTGTACTTTTTTGAGCCTGAGCCTAAAGAAGACAAGGTATGGATCAGCGAAAATGACGAACAGCCCCAGATTGCGCGCAGAAGTAAGACTGTCCGGCGCATTATGCACTTTTATTTGACAGTGATGGACTTGTGGCGTGAGTTCCAATACCTGAGCACACCAGCGTCACAGAAACATTTTATTAGGAAAAAGTTCTTTCTACCGTGATTAAGCACTACGCTACAAAGCGCCCACGCACCGGGGTATGTAGTATCCAAAACGCTTATATTTTATGATATATAATAATAATATCTAGAATCTACCACTATTATGACTCTCTAACATCATGTTAATTGTAAAGTGACTATTTAAAGGAACATACGGCACTCTGGAAGTGGTTATTAAACATTGAAGTTAGCGTCTCAATTTATTTATCCAGTATCATTTTGACTTTAAACCTGCTTGTATATAATTAAATAAAAAACATAGTTTTCATTTGTTCACCTTATTCTACCATTGGTTTAAATATATTATTGCCGCAATATAATCAGCAGCTAATAATATGGCAGAAACATTTCCTTTACACTGTTCTTATAATTAATATTAATGATTTAACAAATGAACACTCTGTAGAAAATTAACAGGAGGCTGTGAGTTTTTAAAAAATCAAGATTGCCGCATGTTCCTTTAAAACAAAATGGTAAAACTTTACAAGTTCTTAATATAATTAAGAATTTTGACTATATAAAGATTAAAATGAACCGAGTACTTTTAACAAATTATCAATTATTATCAACCATTCTAATACACCCATACTAGTAGTCTAGTTTGAAATTTCTCATTATTATCTAGGATAAATACTGGAAAATATGCACGTCACGGAGGAAGGCTAGCTGACTATTAGTTAATACAATTCTTGACACGGGACATGGGCTCACATTTCCTGCATGGAAATTATATTCACACGAGCCGTTAGGCGAGGGGGAATATACTTTCTAGGCAGGGAATGTGAGCCCATGTTCCCCGTGAAGTATTTGTCATACTTCAAAGTTGTTTCCATTTATATAAGAAAAAAAAAACAGACAAAAACACGTTTTCATTTTTATTGCGCCAATTTCCCCCTTAACGTGCCTCTAACTAGACGTTGTTTATTTTCGTGACGTCATCGCTCTAAGTCGTTATATTTGGCTGATTTTTTCATAAAATAAACATATTTTATCACTTTGTTAATGTTTTATTATCTGTAAAATTGCAAAAAAAAAATTTATTTCAGACCTTTACACACAATGGAAAACGCATAAAAGCAATAGAAAGGAAATAAACGGAGGTTTCCAAAACGAATCGGCAACGTTATCGTCTCCCATTTTGTTTTTGTGTATTGCGGGTATGGGGTACCTATGGGGAAATTGTCCTATGTTCACGTCGCGAGACGTAGACATGGGCTCATGTCTATGGACCATTGACCAATAAAATCCCGAGAATTTTCTTTGCAGTATGACAAGTTTGATGTCATACAATGCTTTTATATGCTGTACAAGAATAACTCTGGTAAAGTGGGAAAGAGTTTCCATATTTAACCCTTAACCCGCTAAGCACGACTATAACAGCCTTTGCGTCCATTGTAAATCAGGGTTTACAATGTCTGGCTGCTGATTAGTCATTTCTCCCCAAAACACGCACCCCTTTGTCACATAAATAGAATGGTCTTAATTGAAAGAAAGAACAGTCCATTATATATATGTAGTGGGTTAAAGGTTAAAGGGTGTAAGAATCAAATAGAAAATGTTATTATATACTTTCCAGTGAAATAGTGGATTGTATGATTAAAATAAAACCGTATATTTTCATTGTTTATATTTCACATGTGAAAATATATATTTTCACTCAAAATGACGTCATGAAACTGTTGATATTGTTTACGTTGTTGGCGTTATCGACGTCATTGTTTTGGCGCATTATATTTTTTCTGCATAAATTTCCAGGTTGAGAGTATATAATAATTAGAATATTTGTTGGTTTGTCGTGAATATAGGATTTATTTTCATCTCGAAGTGAGAAAACTCAAATATTTTCCGACTCGTGAAAATATAAGTTTCGATATTCACTTAAAAATATACAAATATCCTCTACGTACATGGTGAACTTATTCTGGTTAAAACCAGTACTATTCGATCCGCCATCCTTAAGAATCGACGCTTTCTCACAAGTTACAAATGTCAGACAGATTAATTTGGGTGTTTATTACGTAGTTATGGGTGAAACATCAGGATTTAACAAAGAATTCATAGTCACAAATATTTTTAACAAGTTCTGGAAGACCTGTGATTAATAACTAAGGTTTTACCCACTTAAATACATTAGCTAGCATTCTACATTGTAGACATGTACAGGAATTTGGTGGGAACTAGTCTTTATCACAAATAAACATACAAAACTGTTACAAAATAGATGTTAAATGTAATAAAATAAATACATTATTTAACGTGGTTATTCTATCAGAAATAAGATCACAAAAAAAGCTCAGACAGTTCTGGGGGTTTACCTAAAATGATTTGCAGAGATATAATACTGTTGTTGTTTTCTCTCTTAAAAGTGTGTGGAGGGGTGGGGAGGGGAAGATGGAAAGCACCAATCAATTAGTGATTATTTTTCTTAGTTGTTTATTTCTTAAAGTAAAGTAGTTTGGCATAGTATGAAAATAAACAAGAGGTCAATGACCTTGAAGCTCTACTGATAGATTTTTGATAGCTAGGTCAACATTCCTGTGAAGTTTCATGAAAATCCATCAAGTAGTTTCATAGGGGTAGTCGCTACAATTTTTCATTATATAACTATGTAAACAAAGATGGCCGATGTTTAATGTCAAATCAAAATAATTTTTGACAAGGATCAACATCATGTCATACTGATCATTTTAGAAAAAGTCCCATATCAATATCACTTATAGTTTTCAAAATTGAATTTTGAAAATCTATTTTTAGCCATGGTGGCCATCTTGAAGTTCCGGCCGACCTGAAATTATGCTAGGATCAATTAGACATTAAGAGCAACATTCCTGTAAAGTTTCATGAAAATTCGTCAAGTAGTTACAGAGGAGTAGTCGTTACAAGTTTTTACTAGAAAACTATATGTAAACAAAGAGCGGCCATGTTTAACATCGAATTAAAACGATTTTCGGCAAGTAACAACATCATGACACGCTGATCATTTTAGAAAAAGTCCCATATCAATATCACTTACAGTTTTCAAGAAGTAGACGCCATAAACTTGTTTTTTGAAAATCTATTTTTAGCCGTGGCGGCCATCTTGAATTTCCGGCCGATCTGAAGTTTTGCTAGGATCAATTAGACATCAAGAGCAACATTCGTGTGAAGTTTCATGGAAATCCGTCTAGTAGTTTCAGAGGCGTAGTCGCTACAAGTTTTCATTATATAACTCTATGTAAACAAAGATGGCCGCTGGCAGCCATGTTTAACGTCGAATCAAAATAATTTTCGGCAAGGATCAATATCATGTCATACTGATCATTTTAGGAAAAGACGCATATCAATATCACTTATAGTTTTCAAGAAGTAGTCGCTACAAACTTGTATTTTGAAAAATTATTTTTAACTGTGGCGGCCATCTTGAATTTCCGGCCGACCTGAAATTTTGCTAAGATCATTTAGACATCAAGAGCAACATTCCTGTGAAGTTTCAGGTAGTTTCAGAGGAGTAGTCGCTACAAGTTTTTACTAAATAACTCCATGTTTAACGTCAAATCAAAACGATTTTCGACAAGGACCAACACCATGTCATGCTGATCATTTTAGAAAAAGTCCCATATCAATATCACTTCGAGTTTTCAAGAAGTAGTTGCTACAAACTTGTTTTTTAAAAATCTATTTTTAGATTAAGTGGCCATCTTGGATTTCATATCAACATCAATTTTTGCTAGGATCAACTAGACTTCATGGGCAACATTTCTGTAAAGTTTCATGAATATCCAGTAGTTTCAGAGGAGTAGTCGCTACAAAAAAAGTTTACGGACGGACAGACGGACAGACGGACGACGGACGCCACACCACGGCATAAGCTCTGCTGATCTCTGATCAGTAGAGCTAATAAATATAAAATTATTCAATATATCTTATCTAATATGAATATACAAATGTACAAATGTTTTCTGATCTTTTAAAACATAAGGTAATGAAGATGAATACAACAAAACAAAATAATGGAAAAAAATGCCATTTTTTCATTTTGAAGAGCGGAAAACACATTTTCGAGTCAAATCGCAAATATATTCACTGCAGTAACATCACTCCACAGAGTATGAACAACTTATAACTCTCCAGTCCAGGTCTAATATCATTATAACTGTCATCTGAGCCATAGGGTATTAATGAAATTTATTACATGATAATCATATTACGTTGTAACTTTGCCTTTTCATTGGATGGCGTTGTCACTAGACAGTCAACATGGTATATTATTGCACATTTAAAGCACTTAATATCAAATTAGCTTTTTCCCCTTATATACGTGGTATTGATAAAAGGACCCATTCCCAATAGCAAAAAGTATGTTTTATTCCCAATTTTCTGGTGTAAAATATAAACTATAACTGATTTACAGTTTGTCCCACTCTTCACCAGAAAAGTCAAGTAAACCATGCACACTATGTAAAGAAAAAATGCACAGGGTGGCTTGAAAAACTCGAAAAAAGCTTGAAACATCACTGTACCTATTCTTCATTTTGACACAGAGGACGAGTGTTCATGAAGTATATATAAACTATATGAAACCTACTTGAACATAATGCCAGGAGTTGTAATGAACCGATCCAAGCATTCCTCATCCGATATACATCGTTACCAGAGAGAAGGATTTTCTTTGCAATCGGACGTGTGCAGTGCATTAAAACCCGTCGTACCCAAAACTCTTCAAGAGGAACAACAGAAACCCAGAAAAGAAAACCACACAGAGGAAAATACAGTTCCAGTTCCAAAGGTCGACGGAAGTGTAACCCGAAAACTGACGAAACGGCTATTTCTGCTGTGACATCGAGGAGTTAACAAGCAGGACTTTACAAGTACCAACGTGTTTGAAAACTGATAATAATTAAGAGTGACGGTAAAAAAACTGTTCTGGAAGTTTTATCCCTTCGTTAAAGCAGCATTTTTTGAACTTTGTTTATGACACTGACAGAGTGTTTTTTAACAGAACAATGTTTGTAATTTAAAGAATCGTGTTTAATTCATAGGAAGTCATTTTTGGATTACATTATTACTGTATTACTGTGGTAGGTAAAAGTTACATTTCAGTTCGCGGTTGTTGTTTTTTTCACATTAAAGTTAATATCCCTCTAGTCTCACTCTTATAGAGGTTATTTTCCTCAGACGTGTTTTAATTACACATTGAAGCATGGTCACTTGACTTCCTTTGTATTTGCACAGGTGTAAATCGTTCAATTGAAAATAACACCTGTCAGAATAAATGGTGTACTCTAACTACCAGTTATTGGAAGTTAGAGTATGACAGACAGCTGAAATGGACAGGCTACAAAACAAATAGAGTATGGTCTTATCTTGTTGATTGATTTAACCACCTTGATGGGCTACGCCCCTTTGTGCTATTTATATCCTGGTCAAGTAGGCAGTATAACCGAGATGCTATGTAACTTATTTTTCATTTAAACAGTGTCTGAGAATTTTATGTGACTTATTTTTAAAATTTCAAACCGAATAGAGCGTTTTCATTGGCAGAAAAAGTGGGGCAAACTGTAATCCCAATTGAAAGCAATTTAAATATTGAAATAATATCAAAACAAATTTGTTGTCGGAAGGTTCTCTTTAAAGATCAGGTGTCATTAGACCACTGTACTGCACATGTATACATGGTAATGCGTTTGCAAAGTATTTTAGCACACATCAATGCCTTTTTATTGATAGTGAAAAATCCCAAATTTAAGGCAAAACAACACAAATTTTCCCAATTTAACGGGAACCGGTACCATTTCCAAAAGGTGAAAAAACTGCTGTAGAAAACAGACCACCATTCCATTCTCATTTTCTTTTTCGTTTCATAGTAACTATAAAACAGAAATATTTAGTCTCAACCTGATACTCTGATAATATAAGTGTCCCGTATCTATCCGTAAAGCAGGTCAGGATTTTGATTTTCTGCTTTTTCTGATAAATGACGTCTCTATTTCATCACTAGAAGTAGTAGTGGAAAAACTGGAATTCTGCTGGAATATAAACGTTCTTCCATTGTTCGATAGCTGAGCACGCTTGTATTTCACTTTCTTTTCTTTATGGCGCCATTTTGTACAAAACTTCCAGAGAATTATCAGATTTATTGTCACACTGCCAGACGATATCACTGCCAGGATTATAACAATTGTTATAGAACTTCTGAAAAGAAAAAACAACAAAGATACACATTATTATTTGTGTCTATAGCAGATCTACTGAATATTTGATTTAACAATGAGAGTTAAACAAGAAATTTTCTTTCATTCCAGATAAGGATGTGATGTCCGCATGTTCAGGAAAATCTTATCTTACCCAGATACCAACTAGAAATGCTTTCAAGTAGTTATACTGCCATCAACAGCCAAATTTTACAACATATGTACACAGTTTGTAAACCTACTGATGACAAGGTATATATATAATTTGCCTATTTTGAGAACCCAAACTATATCTAATCACACCATTGCTGAAGGCCTTCATATAAGTATATATAATCACACTGGCTTTAACCAACCAGGCCAAACACTACAACTGGAGCACTGAATTAAGAGCTACCAACTTGTACCGGTAATGCATATTTAATTGTGGGTATTTTAAGAACCAACAAATAAAACTACATTTTTATAAACAGGTTTGTTTGCCGTTATTTGGAGGGTTAGTTTCTTTAAGCTAAGAGCTGAAATAAGCCATTGGGTGCATTCAGGGTTCCCCCATCGGTTACCGAAAGCACTCTCGGCAACCATCGACTACCATCGGTCACTGTTGGTTCGCCGATAGGTAGAATGTAGGTAACCAATCTACCCAGAGACTCTACACCTGAGGTAGTATCAATGGCCTTGTTAACCCAAAGTTAACCAACGTAGTTGCTGATGGGAAAACCCCGAACGCACCCAATAACTCTACCATAAGTCAATGGACCAGAACAGCACAATTATATGTGCAACTAGACTTCATACTTAACACCAAACATTGAAAGCTGTCGAGAAGTTGAGAAGTAGTTCGAACAATGACAACACACTATGCCCGTTCTCATATATGGTGGGGGAATGCTAGGAGGTCTTAACTGAAAGTTGTTGCTGTTCAGGAACATAATTTCAAGGGTACAGTGCAACACCGTTCTATCTTCCTACTGTATATGTAGTTACAACCGTGTTGCATTGAACCTGTGATTTCATATTTCAAGGGATTCTAACGAGAAATGAGTTTCGATAGATAGTGTTTTACAAAATGTCAAATGTAGAAAGAAAACAGATCAATCATGGTTATCTGGTTCAGATTAGGAGATAGGAGCATCCGTTTCGACAGTTATTTCTTGAGTACCGGATAAGGTTATCTGCGTTTTACATGGATGATGGAAAGCCTGATCTTACATATGGGGGAAGATAGAAATCACGCGCTGATATCAACAATCACAGTCGCATGAAGTCATTGTGTAAATAAACATGTACAACGTTATTAGTTGGGAATGTCAATACGCAAAATGAACATGGTATGCAAGAAAAAGAATCTATTATGGATATCTGGTTCAGATAGGGAAGTTTCAACCTTCAGTATAACTGTTTTAATTGGAAACTCGATAGAGCCTCGGTTCCGATAAAAACAATTCTACCTTGTGTTGGAATTCCCAATCTTTACCAGATACCCATACAAGATTCTTACAATCATTCTCTTTTCCAGATGAGAACATAGGTCGAAAAATCAGCAATTCATTTTCTTATAAAAAAAAAAGCACTGATGGCGACAGTAAGCATTTGACCTCATATCATTTTTTATCTTAACTGTTATACCGGTACTTCATTTTGATTGGCTCCTGAAAACTTGGTGGCATTTTGAGATCATTGGGTCCATTTAGGGTTCTCCCATCGGTTTCCGAAAACACTCTTGGTAACCATCGGCTACCATCGGTTACCTTCGTTTGCCGACAGGTAGAACGCTGGTAACCATTCTTCCGGCGACTCTACACCTGAGGTAGTATTGGTGGCCTTGTTGGTACCAAATGTTACCGTCGGTGGCCATCTGCAAACAAAGTGGTTGCCGATGGGAGAACCCTGAACAAACCCATTGGTTTGAGCCTCGCTTGCTCCACAGGGTTTCTTTCCCTTTCCTCATCTGTCACTCGGGAACATGAACAAAATGGGCATGTTTATAATGATCTATTCATAACTTTCACATGATATCATCAAAATAATTTGACCAATCAGAGATCAATAAAATAAAAGACCTCCACATTCTGGTAGGGGGTAAACTCGATGTTTATCGTTGACGCTCAACTGACTTTAGGCCTTTATAAAACTAGTTTGTAGTAATTTTTAAATTAAACGCTTTATTTTTTTGTGTTCATCTATGTACCTTCTTTTGGTGTTGTCTGATTTTAAAATGCCAATATGGATACATTCAATTTAAATCATGGTGTAATATTTTCATATAGAGATTTAGGATAAAGTCCGAGTAAACCCCTTTATTTTCACCTACTGAATAGTCTCAACCTACCGGATGTTGATTGGATGTGAAAGTTATGAATTCTCTCAGCATTACACAGAACCGTAGGAATCTATGCGATCGTAAGAGTAGGGAATTGTTACCCACATATTTCCCCCCTCTTTCTGAGGTGATAAGATATAACCTAGGTCATTTCTTGATGAGCCCCCCACCAACAATCCCACTGATATAATATCAAATGTATTTTTAAACTATGTGGATATTCCACATAACACTTGTGTCTCCTGCCATGTGCTTATTTCAGGCAGTTATAAGCTTGGTTAGGTTGCAGGTTAAAGTTTTAAGACAAGGGGCGAAAATGAAAATTAGAGTTATTGGACATACAACATTCCAAGGTAAGATGAAGATGTGTGTGAGATGTGTGTGAGATGTGTGTGCAGTTTCATGAACAAAGGTGAAATACTTTTCAAGCTATGGCCAGGGTTAGGTTGCAGGTCAAAGTGTGACGGATGATGGACGACGACGATTCTGGACAAAGTGATCCCTAAGTGTCTGCTATGCTATGCAGGTGACACAAAAATCAGTATTATAAATTGCCCATCCCATCAACTTACTGGTACTCAGAAGTCATGTCTTCTTCCAATCTCTGTTGTTTGTGTAGTTTGGTGGCTATACAAGTACCAGCTGAAAGTAGAAGGAACCATTGGCAACGGACAATAAGCATTTCGTTGGAATTAAACAATAGTTTACAATGCCCATTAACAAATGTGATTGTTTAGTTGTTTCAGGAGGGATCAAAGATTCTGCGCAACATTACTTTGAATTCTTGCTAGACTAGATTCCTCTGGATTTTCAAATTGCCGCTAGATTGGGTCTGAAATAACTGGGTTTTTTATTATTTTCCGAACTTGTATTGTAAAATAGAAGAAATAACTTATGATAAATAAGTTATATTAACACCATACTCTTTTTAAAAGTAACATTTATTCAGACACGTGAAAACAAACAAATAACTTCAAATATCTCGAAACTTATGCTGACATAGTGTTCTCTTAAATCACTTCCTAAAGTAAAGAACTATGCGACTTGTTCAACCCACATTTAACAAACAGTTCGTGGAGTTTAGTGCTTGGTTTACATCAATCAAGTGAACTTCATTTTATTATTTGGTTGGATAAATAAATTGAACTAAACATTCTATACCACTTTGGCTTTGCAGAACATATTTTCTCCCCCTGCCAAGGTCTAGGAAATATTTGTTTTGAAAAAAATCTGGAAGGCAAGCCTGTTTAAAGATCTTGTTGTGTGGGTTCAACCCTACAGGTTACAGGATGAAGTGTGATTTAGACCCATGAATTCAATGCAACATACAACATCACCAAAAATTCTTTTCTCGTTGTAGACATTTGTTTGTTTGAATGGTGTTTTACATCATTTTGAGCACATGTTAGGCCATATATGACTGTAAATTTGTTTATGGTAGAGGCAGAGCACCCAATTTTTCCTGGGTAGAACCAGTACTGTATACCGTATCTCCCATCAACTATAAGAATTGACACTTTCTCACTTGATAAGTTGAGCTACCAGTGGGATTTGAAGCTGTGAAAGGGGAGCAATTTTTAGATGCAGCATCTTCACTATCCCGACCATGGAGGTTCTTGTTGTGGACATGCAGTGACACTAAACTAAATTGACTACATTAGTGAAGTACCGATTAATCTATTCTAACCAACCATCAGTTCAATAGTTAGGCGTCCGATTATGATGATCGATTATGTGTCTAAAATCGATCATCGGTTAAATGTAAAAATGTACTTTAATTTATGTTAAAAATGGAATTAAACAGGATTATCCAGCAGACAACAGTTTGGAAATTAGGGAATGTAGCGACACAGCCAAACAAGCTATTTTATTGAGAGTTCTGAAAAACTTGCAAAAAGGTGAAAGTATTGGTATTTCATATTTATCAATAATCCATATATGGTCATTTAGAACTGTGATGTCATAGCTCTAAAAATGGCAGCTTCCAAATCCGTTTGAACAGAACCTTCAAACGATCATATTTTCTTTTTTTATCATCCGATTTTGATAATTCTTTCACCTTTTCCCAAGTTTTTCAGAACACTCAATAATAAAGATGGCTTACTTTTTATTAATGACATTGATTCAGTTGTTTCAAGTGGCATACAGAAATTTGCTGATGATACCAAAATATATCGATCTGTTCATTCCGAAACAAACATTAAATCATTACAAGATGATATAGTTAACCTTTGTAAGTGGTCTCAGGACTGGCAAATGGTATTTAATGCAAAAAAGTGTAAAGTTATTCACTTTGGCTATAATAATCGGAATCATGCTTACAACATGAGCAATGAACTGTTGGAGAGTGTGTCTGAAGAAAAAGACTTAGGAGTAATTATATCCAGCGATCTTAAGACTTCTAAACAATGTGTAGCAGCTGCCAAAAAAGCTAACAGGATTTTGGGTATGATTAAAAGACACATAGTTATTAGGGACTGTAATACTATTATTAGATTGTATAAGTCATTAGTACGACCTCATATGGACTATTGTGTGCAGGCATGGTCTCCTAGCCTTGTTAAGGATATTGAACTACTTGAACAAATTCAGCATAGAGCTACCAAGCTTGTAACCGACATAGCACATCTACCTTATCTCGAAAGACTAAAATGTCTAAATATTACAACGCTTGAACTTCGTAGGCACAGAGGCGACATGATAGAAACCTACAAAATTCTAAGTGGAAGAGAGGGAATTGATCCGGGCGATCTTTTCGAATTAAATAGTAGTACTACGCGGGGAAATTCACTAAAGCTGAAGAAACCCAGAGCTAGACTCAACACACGGCAGAGCTTCTTCAGCCACAGAGTAATCAATGCGTGGAACTGTCTACCAGAGCATGTTGTGTCATCTACCAGCATGAATGGTTTCAAAAACTCCATTGATAGACACTTTAACACGATATATGGGGTTTCTATGGGCACCAGCTCGCTTAACCCCTTGGCCGTACTCTAGGGTGCGGCTACAGGTATAAACAGGTATAAACAGGTATATTCCCTTTAACACACTTGTGAAAATGACCCCATATACACAAATAAACACATTTACAGCAGTTATAATTATTGACTGATTAAAATGACAATGGCATAAGAAACAAGACAGGAAAGAATGCATACTTAATCAGAAATTATTCTAAGTTCAAGGCCTCAAATGCATGCACATGTTATACTTCATATTGACCAACCGATTATGACGATGATTGATCTGTTACATCCAACCGATTATAACTGATGATTGGTCGTAAATTTCAACCGATTGCCCATCATTATACTACATCCTGCACCTCACCTACATCACCGGTTACTGTAACTGCCAAGCCTACCTTGTATATAATCCTCATCCGAGTATGTGTAGTTACAACTTCCTGTCACATGATCACATGAACAACTATCATCACACGCACATTGACTAGAACAATCATTTCCATAGTAACCGTATGTACATCCTGGCAACAAAATAAAGCTGCATTATTAAAGAGACACAAAGCAATCTTGATTATTGAAAACTCGCGACGTCACATTAGTTTTTCTACATAACTTTATTTTTGAATCATTAACCCTTAACCCGCTAAGCACGACTATAATAGCCTTTGCGTCCATTGTAAACTCAGATCAGCCTGTGACTAACTCGAAGGCTGATCAGGGTTTACAATGTCCAGCTGCTGATCAGTCATTTTCCCCTTTGTCACCTAAATGGAAACACCCCTTTGTCACCTAAATGGAATGGTCTTTATTCAAAGAAAGAACAGTCCATTATATATATGTAGCGGGTTAAGGGTTAATATTGATTATTAGAAAGAGCAGTGGCAGAAAAACAATAAACGTGGCTCCAGCATAAATGGAGTTTCTATGATAGAATTTGCAGCATTTGCAGCAACTCTGCAGTTCAGGGTGAGAAGGTTCTAGGCCCGTTTTCCATATTTTATCTCGATGTACATGGACGATGAGCCTGGCATGTTCATGCCTGTTAGGCGCCATATAACCTTTTCATGTGTTGGTGCGCCTTAAAACCCAATTCAATTCAAAGAAAGTTGTGTTTGCATGTTACTAACTGTTGATTATACTGCACCAATTATTCTATATGTATCACATAACTTGCGGTGTGGGAGTGTAATAAAGCCACCATATATTTATCATACATTTATTACACCAGTGAAATAAATATGCAAATAAAGACCGAATCATTGTTAGGTCTTTTCCATTCAAATCAGAGTACATCGGAAATTACTGTTACAATACCGGATTACGGAAATCGACGAGGTAGTTCTGTTGTTTGGCATCATGCGGAGAAGATTGAGTCAACATACAATTCCCACTATGTAAACAAAGATGGCAGCTGGCGGCCATGTTTAATGTTGTAACAAAATAATTTTCGACAAGTATCAACATCATGTCATGCTGATCATTTCAGAAAAAGTCCCATATCAATATCATTTATAGTTTTCAAGAAGTAGTCTCTGCAAACTTGTTTTTTAAAAATCAGTTTTTAGCCGTGGCGGCCATCTTGAATTTACGGTCGACCTGAAATTTTTCTAGGATCAACTAGACATCAAGAGCAACATTCTTGTGAAGTTTCATGAAAATCCGTCGAGTAGTTTCAGAGGAGTAGTCGCTACAAGTTTTTATTTAACTCTATGTAAACAAAGATGGCCACTGGCAGCCACGTTTAATGTCGAATCAAAACAATTTTCGACAAGGACCAACATCATGTCATGCTGATCATTTAAGAAAAAGTCCCATATCAATATCACTTATAGTTTTCAAGAAGTAGTTGCTACAATTTTTTTTTTTAAATCTATTTTTAGCTTTGGTGGCCATCTTGGATTTCACATCAACATGAATTTTTGCTAGGATCAACTAGACATCATGGGCAACTGTAAAGTTTCATGAAAATCCATCCAGTAGTTTTGGAGGAGTATTCTTTACAAAAAAAAGTTTACGGATGGACAGACGGACACCGCACCACGGCATAAGCTCTGCTGATCTTTGATCAGTAGAGCTAGAAACAGGCATTCATGTACGATCTTCTACAATAAACATATGGCAGAATAAGGAAGAAAATTGAAAACTCAAATTATATTTAATTTATAGATTCAAGCAGACAAACATGGAAAGCTTAGTATAACTTAGTACTAGGCAAGAAATTAGTCAGTGGAGAGGTAGATCAAATGCACGTAACTTGATCAATCTTTGTCAGTGGATTTTCTTTACTGTGCATCCCATTAAGCATTACCAAGTTACAAAATACCCTGACCATTTGACCTTTATTGATGTTACACTGTTTTTAAACTGAAAAATGTTATTCAGTCAAAAATTCCTGTATGAAAAGTTAATTATCATACGCATGCATTGTCCATAACAATATAATGAATGCATACTAACTGTTTTGGCACAAATTCCCAGTAAAGCCTGAAGTACACTGACAGCTGCCGTACACTCTATCGCAAGTGGCGTTGTTGGCACACTGACATTGTTTATTACATTGGTCGCCATACCAACCATCCATACAGGCAGTAGCGCAGTCATCTCCATTGTAACCAGGCCGACAGACACACCCATCTTAGAAAAGTGACATAAATACAAAATCAGATGATTAATTTATTCATTAAAACAAGATAGTTATTCCGAACAAGTAATTATGCAGGCAAGAATACAGTAGCCCTCAATTACGACAATTTATATTTCCTTTCAGAAGTTGTACTAAAGTGAATCAAGAAATGATCTTGCCCCTCACCGCTGTAGGTTCGATCCCTCAGGGGCCTAGGAATCGTTATGTGAGGAACCTATCCAGCTGGCTTGTGGAACGTCGGTGGTTCTACCCAGGTGCCCGCCCGTGCACGAAAATTGCCCGGAGGGGCACATGGGGTCTTCCTCCACCAGTGGAAGCTGGAAAGTCGCCATATAACCTTAGCTGTTGGTGCGACTATAAAATCCAATTCAATTCAATTCAAGAAATGATCACAAACACTATCTGACTCTGAATTTTTAAAAATGCACCTATAAGTTATAGTGTATTTCAGTTCCAATAAAAACATACAGGAAAAATAGTTTTTATTATCTATAGTACCTATCATGCCTATAAACAATAAAAACAGTTTTTATTATCTATAATACCTATAGACAATAAAAACTATTTTTCCTGTATGTTTTTTATCCCAAATTACACTAAAGTTAAAGTTGAGTATAGAGAGAAAAGTATATTTTTAATTTCTACATAATCTCTCCTGTAATGGTATGAAGAATGATATACATGTACAAGTATTTTCTCATTAGTGATCTTCTCTGTTTTTGTAATTGAATATTACAGAATGTACATGTATAACACTGGTCGGTTTCGTTAAGTAACATATTTCCGTGAATAGGGGCGTTCCTGGGGCTAATTTAGGTATACGCACCATCGAGTTTTGGATTCACAAATGTGCCTAACCCCCCTATACCTTCAGTTTTTATTGCATTTTTCGCCTTTTTTATTTGTTTGCTTCTTTAATAGCCTGTACGCACGTGCGTCAGTGCGTATGCCCAGGTACGCCCCTGGTGAAGCATGTTTTGTAAATGACTGATACTTTAAAAGAGCATTTTGAGACTTTTCACAAAGCACTAATCTTTATGGCTAAAATTGGACGTGATGTTGGCAACATGATAAAATAAACAGCTTTGACCATTTCAAGCTTTTAATTGTCTGGTATACTTCCTATTGTTCAGTACATATTGATACTAAGCTGCTATCATCGTGGCCCTCAATGTGAAGTGAATCGTCAAACTGACGCAATCCATTTAATTTCTTCTTCTATTGGCTAAAAATCTTTCCTTAACTGCAATCTGAACACCTCAGTCATTATTCATCTGTTCATAGATTGACTAAGAAGTTGCAACAACAACTTTCTATTTTCATTAAACTGATACTGTATCGCTAATAATATTTTGTCTGTGCGCATGTGGACGGGATCTTAATTTACTTTATGAAAACTACCAGTAGTTTATCATACATGTAATAACATAACAATTCACAGATATATGTTAAATTGTGAAGAAAGTACTGAACTTTGTAGTTACCTTTCTTAGAATAATACTCAGGGTCCTCCACAGGGAGCGCTTATTCCCTATATCCCTTAATTCTTAAATCTAATTATCCCCAACTCCTCAAATTCCCCCATCCCTTAAATTATTTCTTTGGAAGACCATGAATACCTATGACCACAGACATATTATTATTTTGTTATTAGGTCTGTGCTATGACTTATGTGTATTACCTTCCGTACAAGTACCGTGTCCACTACAGTCCCTGGGACACTTCAGTATATCACAGTTATCTCCCCTCCAGTAACCCTGGCAATCACACACACCAAAGTCACATGACCCATGACCTCCGCAATCCGGGTGGTCACAGAGGGGTTCATGAACACACAGGATTGTGGAGACGTTTCTGTCACATTGGAATGTTTCATTTTCATTGCTGAAATAACAAACAACAGCATATCAGAGTTATCTCCCTCCACTAACCCTGGCAATGACACACACCCAAGTCAGATGACCCATTTGTCCCCGATTTGTAAATGTAAAGTTTTGAACCAAAACTAGAGTATTTTAATAAACATGAGAAATAAATCTAACATATTTCGAGAAGATAAAGAAATAATCTGCAAGTTGAGTACACGGATAAAATAAAGTGAATACTGGTGACAAGGAAGCAGAGATTACCGGATTAATCAGGTTCTAAACTCTTTTGTGGATTAATCCAGATCTTGATTTTTTGTGTGGATTAATCGTAGTCTAAACTATTTCGTGGATTATTGCGGTTTTAACCTTTTTAACGATTACACCCCATAATCGTGGTCTTAAGTGTTTTGTGGATTAACTGTGGTGAAATCTTTAGTGGAATATTGTGATGAATTTTTGTGTGGATTAATCGTGGTCTGAACTATTTCGTGGATTGTTGCGGTCTTAACCCTTTTAATGATTACCGTAATCGTGGTCTTAACTGTTTCGTGGATTAACTGTGGTGAAATTTTTAGTGGATTATTGTGATCTTAACTCTTTCAGCACCAAATTAATTTCAATGCCAGCACTACCGCGGATGATCATAATAATGTTGTTGTAAGAACTTTGTTTTAATATTGCTACCTCTATTCGAGTTAACAGGGGTAGAATTTAACTTTTTTACCCACTTGCTTTTTTTTGCGAGTGCAGATATTTTCAACTCGCAAAAATGCATTATTACTTGCACTTTTTTCTGTTTTTAATAAGACATTTCTGTGCATAACTTTATAACTTATATAATACATGTATATAAGATTGTATTGGAAATGACAACTAAATATAGATCTAACTACTTTTTAATTTTCCTGTTTCATTATTTGATCACCTATGCTTATTTTGTACAGAAAAGGTGCACTCGCAGTTTTATGTGAGTACTGAAAATTTCTACTCGCATTTTCTTAAATCAACTCTTATTTTGCATTGGTGCGCATTCTGCTCTAGTTGTTTATTTTCTGCTGCTGCCGATAATCATACCACATAGCATTTATGCAACGGTGGTGCTCTTGTCTAGGTTCCCGCACGCCAAAAAATTAAGGTTCCATCTTGTCGAACAAAAGGCACAATGAAAGAAATAACCCCGACTCATGTCCTTTTCGAGACGTTAGTTTATGGTGTATGCATCATTAAAACTTTATACTGGATCAAGTTTAAAGAACTCAACAATACCATACCAGAAGTCCGAGGGGTAGTTGAGCACAGTATGGTTGACAACGAAGGTAGACGAGCCACCCCCATCAAAGTTCATAGCGTTTATAGCACCGAGTTTCTTCATTATGGCAGCTGCTTCATACAGAGAGGCCCTGAAAGGTGTTGTAGAGTAATTTTTAAGGGATTATTTATATTACTGTTGTTGCTGTTACAAAATTAAGAGGTAACTGAGCGAGACAAGTTTAACTTGTTTGCATTCTGCATATAGTCAAACCTGGTTTAAGGGACTACCCAGGGAAAGACCAAAAGTGGTCTCTTAATACATGTTCTAAAATTGTTCAACTTCTTATGAAATGTATAGTTAAATATGTACATTTACTTTGAATATACAAAGACAAGTGTAACTTGTTTGCATTATGCATATATTTTTAAGGAAAAATTGAATTGTTATACTTAAATTCTTTTCTTTTTTTTTGTACAATTTTGCATGATAAAGCCCTGATGAATTCAAGTAATGTATGACAGGCATAATAAGATTATGTACATGTATAAAACCACTTAAAGGGACACATGATAATCTGGATTTTTTAAAAACTCACAGCGTCCCATTAGTTTACTACACGACTTGTCATTGTTCAAAACATTAATATTAATTATTAGAATAGCATCAAGGATTTTTTTTATGCCCCCAAAGGGTGGCATATAGCAGTCGCACTGTCTGTCCGTTCGTTGGTACAATCGTGTCCGCTTCATAACTCTGACAATAATGGACGGATTTTCAAATAACTTCGCACAATTGCTCACCACAAGACGACGTGTCGTGCACAAAAACCAGGTCCGTGGCTCCAAAGTCAAGGTCACACTTAGAGGTCAAAGGTTAAATTATTTTATTTTTTTTTAAATATTTTTTTTATTTTTTTTAAAATTATTTTTAAATATATCTGTTGGTTTCATATTGCTCCAAGGTCAAGGTCACACTTACATGTCACTTCGGGGGCATTTGTCACTTACTGTGATATTTCTTGTTCTTCATATTATTAACTGTTGACAATATTGCCGTGTGCCCCTTTAACTAAAAATGGACTTGTTATGGTCTACATGGTCACATGATCTCTGATACGATACGAGTTAACCACCTTGAATATGTTAAGAGATAGAGGATATCAGGAACCCACATTACTCAGAACACCCTATTTCTCAAAAATAGTACTTGTCATTTTTGTCATGTTCATTAAAGGTCTTCATTGTGATTCCTGTACTGTTTCGGGTGCTACTTGAGTGGTGGCGGAAAACAATGATCGAGCCTCCTGTGAAAAATGGATTGTTTACAAGAGAACTTGCAGCAAATCTGCAGGTGAAAAAGATCTAGGCTCATTCTGCATACTTTTATCTAGAAATTTATTAAATTCAGAGTGAGCCTGGAATGTTCATTCCTGTTTGCACCATATAACCTTTCTGTATTGGTGCGCCATAAAACCACAATTCAACTCCACACAACTGATGTTTGAGGATATAAATGTTTACCCATTTTTGTCGGTTTTCCCATTTATCTGTACAATCATAAGTCGTCCCTTATCATCGTGGCCAACGACTGTGCGTGCGGACACAACAGACGCAAATCTTTCGAGTGAGCCTGTGGTTTGTGTGTCCTGACACTCTCTTCTGATACTCTCGTCAACGTAGTCCTCACCATCTTTTAGTATCCAGATTACCCCACCCACAAGCTGGAGAAAGTTTTCCGCAACAATGTCAATCTCTGACAGATAACTGTATAAAATATATATTCTATTTAAAGTAGCTATCCCGCCAACAACAGCCAAATTTTACTTGTAACATATGTACACTGTTTCTAAACCTACTGACGACGAGGTATGTAGATAACTTAAATATTTTGAGAACAAATTCTGTAGATACAATATAAACGGCTTTAACCAGTCAGACCAAATCACAAAACTGGAGCATGGAATTAATAGTTACCAACTCATAATTTGTTTTACGCGTATTACATCATGGGTATTTTAAGAAACCATGAACAAATCTATGCTTTTAATCGGCACATACTAGTATACATTATTATATGACATGAACACCTGAATAGAGTTTTGATGAATGGCTATATAGTATAATTTTGCTGTTATTTGGTGGGTGAATTTCTTTAATACAACAATAAACAAAAAGTGAGTTATTTTTTAGGGTAAGAGCTAACACTATCAAAGAACTGACAGTGGACTGAAAACAAAACTACTCTAGAAAAAAATTGACAATGTGCCATCGCAAATCCCCTACGCTTTTCACGCAGGTCAATATGGTATACAAATATATGTTCATCTCTTTGATCATGTATCCAGATCTAGGGGTAACACAGTTTGGTTAGATATTACATATTGAATTATCAGTGTATTTGACCTTTTGAACCATACCCACCCTCCCACCCAACCCCCTCTAGGTCCCCTGGGTGCGGAGAAAAACATAACTTAGCTCTTGTTGCCGTTATCATGTGGAGGGAGTCATACACTAAATTTGGTTGAATTCTGCTCAGTGGTTTAGAAGGAGATAATTATCGACGGACAGACAACCAGACATTACCAATATCCCCTTACACTTTGTTAAAGCATGGGGATAATAATAATAGAACTGGAAATGCCAGGACTTCAGTTTGGGTGTAGATTGTATCTTATTTATCCATTGCACATACAGTTTATTAAAATAAGATTTCTTGTTTTCTTTTTCTTAGCAATTTAATATAATTAAACTGTAAGGTCTAAGGATACCATCAATATTGGTTTAATATCGGCCTCGCACATTCCTTAGAGCTGTCCTAGAGTCCTTAAATACAGGTCAACTTACCCAAAAAATAGGTGACCATCTTTCGTAATACCAAAATGAGCATTCTGTAACCCCTCCGAGTCCTGAACTAGTCGCCCATCACTCACTATATTACCTGAAACATTAACCAAATTAAGATGACAAAAAAGGACAACACTGTCATTTCATGCCAAAGGTCTATAAAATAGTATTTTCTTGTTCTTCCTAATCCCCATTTCTATAAGTTGAAATTCATTTTTTATTTTAAAATTATATATCTTTCAGTTTTTCTAAAACTAGCGACATCGCAGTAGTATTGATACTGTTATTACATATTTTAAATTGCATTTGCCATTACAATGTTTTGTCCGAAGTACGGTAAAATATTTTATTCATTATGATAAGTGGCTCTAAAAAAAATGCCTACCGACTTAACCTATTTTTTTAGAGCATGCAAATATTAGGAAACACACCTATTTCTTTTTTTGATTTTAAAGCATAAAATAAAAAGAAAAATTGTTATTTTGTCGTGAATAACAGATTTGATTTCATCTCGAAGTGATCAAACTTTAATATTTTCACTCATGCTTCGCATTCGTGAAAATATAAAATGTTCACACTTTTGGATGAAATAAAATCTGTTATTCACTCCAAAACAACAAATATCCTCTATTTATAACGTATATATATCCAACCTAAGCATTCTCCAGTGGTTGTGTTGAAAAATCCAGCATTAACTGCCAATAAACACCGCCTTGCTTCAGCACTCTGTAAAACACTGGCATTCTTCAAGTTCCCAAGGCGACATGTCCCATCATACAATGGCTCGTACACAGACACTGTGTCAACAGGGTTGTTCACGTATGCCACACGCATCAGTACATCTCTCTCCGGCCAATATTCACCCACAGTTTGAGTGGTGTGATGCACTTCTAGTATTGGAAGAGTTATTTCCCCCTGTTGCATGGCAGTGTCTGTCTGGTTCTCTGCACTTGAATTCTGAAGTGCTGGGTGAGCAGCAATCTTCACATTGGTTCTATTTCCATAGGGATACAGTCTACATATCTCTTGCTCATCTCTCTTCGGTCTTCTTGATGAAACTTTGGAGTAAGGAAACTTCAAAACATCATCAGATAGGTTGTCTGCTTTTCTGTAATGAAAAAATATATATATATATATCACTTATTAATATAAAATGGCATACTGCTCTATAGTAAGAATTTAAGCATAGATATTGGAATCATCATCACCAAACATTTTATCTAAAAATCTTGAGATTTTTTGAAAAATTAAGATTTAAAGTTCACGAGGAACATTTTTAAAATGAAATTTGAGTGCGCGGCTTGGCTTTCGCAAATATTGTTTTGAGGCACAAATTTAAATTATTTATGCAATTAATGCTTACCGTATGCATTGTTTGATATTTAAAAAAAAACACAATAAATTACAAACTTCAACATCAGACAAATAGTTTTCTTTTTAGGGAGGAATTTGTAATTAGATCATTCAATTAGAAAGACTTGGTTTAATTTATACCACAACTGATTTTTTTTTTAAATTCTTTTTTTTTGTTAAAGTGCAAATATTCTACATGATATTTCTAAATGCAAACAAAAGCCTTCATTGTTCTTAAATTATAATCATCGCACATGGCAGCAGTTATTATAGTGAAACCACACAGATGACAGAAGAAGTCGCTTGTTCCTCACACTTGTTATTTCAATTAGGTTGACCAATTAAAGAAGCAAGAGATGCATTGCTGCTATTGCACATGTTGTTATATCACTGAAGGAATTAATTATGTCCTTTGGAGTTAATTGTGTATTCAGTCTGACCTCCATCGATTTGACACTTGTAAATATTCTCTTTTGCATCACTGACTGAATGATAGGTGCCTGGCGCAGTGACGTCATACAAGCTATTCACACACAACAAAGTTGACAAATGTGCATTTATTGTTAAATCTTGATGTTTATTGATGTTAATATATCTAAATTTGCCATAAATGTGATATTTAATTGAAGATTGATTATTTATTGATGAGGTATCTATAAACGTATGTAAAAAAAAGCACCCATGACGTCAAATAATTGAGACTTACTGTGGATAAACAAACAAGCAGATATTATTGTGAGTTGTTTCCTAATCAGAACAAAGTCACATGAGAGCGGGGATTTAAATACTGAAAAAATTTGAAATTATAAAGTGGTTAACAAAAACATTCTTGATCAGCATGATATTCTTCTATCTGGATGTATGTGCAGTATTTAAGGCTCGTTCTCTTGAATACGATGGTTGTTTATGCAGGCATTACGTGTGATGTCTTCAGAAATCTTGATGGGAAAGTGTGTATGGGGTCCTACCTATCTAAGCATTGGAATCATGGCTCTATGGTAGGTACATACTACCATAAGAGTCTAGTCTCATTTATTTGATGTCTGTTTTTTTTTTTTTTTATACTGACGTTTACAGATGCACGCCGTGACGTCTCATTGCGTTTGACCAAAAAACATTTCAGACCATGTGTAAACGTTTCTTGTTTGACATTACTGCACTGACACCTGTGTTTTTGCCGTTCAAACAATGCACATCACCTAGATTTAAACTAATATATTTCATATCAAAATGTTTATTAATTTCTTCCTCATGACACCAGAGAGACCCAGACAATTATAATAACAGAAGGCAAAATTAGAAGATACAATTTCTTGTGGAAAGTCCACACATAAAAAAGTCAATAGGCGTATGCACGTCGGAGGACGGTGTATATCGATGCATGTCGGAGGACGGCGCATATCCAAAATCTTCTCGTCGTTTGCAGACGTGTATTTTATGCATAAACTACCTTATACATAAGAGCCATGATTCTTACGTCTACCTGAAGTTGAACACCTGCAGGCCTTGAATTCACCAACCATTCTTGAGAATATTTTTCGACTTAAGCGCAAGTATCCAAATTTCAATCACAGATATTTCTATAAGTTTACACAATAAACGTTCATAACAAGCTGTTATGTATACATATGATCACAGGAACTGGTCACTTTTAATTTTTGCCTTCTATTATTATAATTGTCTATAGACAATTATAATAATAGAAGGCAACAATTAAAAGTGACCAGTTCCTGTGCATATGATGCATACTAATAAATAGCAACGTCTTACAATTGCTTATCTTTGAAGGTTATGGAAATATTTGTGACCGAAATTTAAAGAAATAGTTTGAAGAATCAATGGTTGGTCTGATTGATTGCTAATTAACAAAACTTACATGCAGCTAAGAAACAAACAGCAACAATATATGAGGAAGGACCCATTCATGTCAACTGACAACTGTGTAAGACTGATACGCAGAAAACTTGATATAGCATTTTGTTTTCATCAACAATTGCATTTCCTGACTGTTTGACAGCTGACTCTCCAATTTAAAGGTGTGATTACTGTTTAAGGGAGATATCATTATTGTAGAGCAAAAACTACATGTTTGTCATCCCACTTATAATGTTATTTTTAAAAACAAAGCAACGAATAAATCAATTAAGAAAAATGTACATTCGGAACTCTTTTGCTTTCCGGAATGATTGAAATACTTCAATTACCCAAAATAAAAAATAGTGTATCCCGTACCGGAACTGTCATGGATGCCATGTGATGCAATTTTTATAGAAAATTGACATTTTTCACATTAACCACTTATCAGGATGCTGATGTTCTGTCCTACGTGTGCCAATGTGTTGATTGTTGAAGAGGGCTCGCAATGTTATAGATTTGCCTGCCAAACATGTCCATATGTTCAAAATGTGTCGAGAAAAATATCAAACCGCAAGTACCCGAAATTGAAAGAAGTTGATGACGTGCTTGGAGGGGCCGCAGCATGGGAAAATGTGGATTCTACGGAAGAAACGTGCCCTGAGTGCTCACATAATCGTGCATTTTTCATGCAAATACAGACACGTTCCGCTGATGAACCAATGACAACCTTCTACAAATGCTGTAATATGAAATGTGCCCACATGTGGCGAGAATGATAATGAGAGATGTGAATTTAGTAACTGTTTCCTTAGTTGCATAGGAGGGTCATACACAGTCCTAGTTCTAGATAAATTTGAATAAAATGACTATATAGCTATATAGCCCTGAGGTGGAATTAACAGATATGTGAAGATCTAAGAGACTCAGAGAGACGATACAGGAAGCGTTATTTGTACAGGAGAAGAACTAAGTGTGAATCTTGAGTGATGACTAAAACATACAGTTGTGCAATCAAAAAAGGAACAAAACAAAAATAGTTACACTGTTGACAGTCAGAGCTCTAACCTTAAACAGTTACGTTTTTCATAACCTGTGACTGTTATTTAAAAAACCCACTAAAACTGGGCTAGTAACCGGAATCAGTTACTACCACAAAATCATTCAAGTATAAATGCATTCTATCTTCTGTACAGGAATTTTCCCTATATATATATAATTTTCTCCAGGTAGGGTGATTATTCAACTTTACAACCATGCAATAAAATTCTATGAGCATGGATGAAAATCCAATGTGCAAGGCCTCTCAAGTTACCTACTGTTATGCAATAGAATTCATTAAAAATCATTTTGTAGGCTCCAACATGATAATTAGTGAACAACTGCTTATTGGATCTTGATGAAGATGTATTTATCCTTAATAATAAGTATTCAGACATAAATAAACACTGCACATTTGGCAACTATTTCGATGTATTAGCAAATGATCTTGGTAACTGAATGAGTGATTTAGGTTACAAATAGTTATTATTGAAAAGTATCTGCTACTCTAAACCAAAGGAAGATAATAATTTGGCATTTTAATAACTTCCAGCAGTTATAAAACTTGTAACTGTTTAAGGTTAGAGCTCTGACTGGTTGAAGGGAATAGAAAAGAAACTGTAACTTCACAGTAAGAAATGACAAATCTAGTGATTACTCACATACTTCGTTAATAATAATTTGTTGTCATTTTATTACAAACTTCCTGTATATTATCCGTCAAACAAATAGTTTGTATATTATAAAAATAGTTTGTAAGACTACAATTCTTTCTTTATGGAACAATATATACAAGTGTCAACTGAACTGTAGAATTATATAAATTGCTTACTTAAAAACCTTGTCCTTTACCGGATTTAGCAATTGTATTGGCACAGCAGAACATTATTAAAGAAACTGTTATGCTTACATTTGATTATATTCCTTATATGAAAACAGAGAACCTAGTTTATTTGTTCTGGTATATAAACATACTTTATTAGCTCGATTATTTGAAAAATAAAGGAGTTGCTATAATCAACATAGTGTCCCTCTCAACCGTGAGTTTTTAGCAGAGCTTATTCTCTTATGGCGTCGTCCACCCATAAAGTTTTTTTGTGGCGACTCACTACTCCTCTGAAAATACTAGATGGATTTCATGAAACCTTACAGGAATGTTGCCCATAAGGTCTAGTTGATCCTAGCAAAAATTCAGGTTGATGTGAAATTCAAGATGGCCACCAAAGCTAAGAAATTTTAAAAAAGGAGTTTGTAGTGACAACTCCTCCGAAACTATAGGTGATACTGATATGGGCCCTGAACTAAAATGATCAGCATGACATAATGTTGGTCCTTGAAATTGAATTGAATTGGAATTATAGTCGCACCAACAGTTACGGTCATATGGCAACTTTCCAGCTTCCACTGGTGGAGGAAGACCCCAGGTGCCCCTCCGGGCAATTTTCGTGCATGGGCGGGCACCTGGGAAGAACCACCAACGTTCTGCAAGCCAGCTAGATAGCTTCCTCACATAAACATTCTACGCTCCAGAGGGATCGAACCTACAGCAGTGAGGGGCAAGTGATTTCAAGTCAGAGGTCCTTGGATAAAATCATTTTGATTCAACGTAAATCATGGCCGCCAGTAACCATCTTTGTTTTCATAGAGTTGTATAGGAAAATCTTGTGGCAACTACTCCTCTGAAACTACTTGATTGAGTTTTATGAAACTTTACAGGAATGTTGACCATAAGGTCTAGATTATCCTGGCATAACTTCAACTTGATGAGAAATCGAAGATGGCTGTGAAAGCTAAATCAGATATCAAAATACAACATTTTCTTCAGTAGGAAACACCATGAATGGTTTCTCTCCAGTATGAATCACCATGCATGGTTTCTCTCCAGTATGGAGCACCATTAATGGTTTCATGGTTACTGGAGAAATACCATTCATGGTGATTCATCCTGGAGAGAAACAATGGTTTTCCTGCAGTATAAATCATCATGGATAGGGCTCTTCAGTAGGAAGCACAATGAATGGTTTCTCACCAGGAGGAATCACCATATGGGTTTCCTGCAGTATGAAGCACAATTAATGGCTTCTCTCCAGTATGAAACATCATGAATGGTTTCTCTCCAGTAGAAATCACATGAATGGTTTTCCTGCAGTATGAAGCACCATGCATGGTTTCTCCAAAATGAATGACCATTATAGGTTTCTCTCCAGTAGGATGACCATGAATGGAGAGAAACCATGCATGGTGATTTCTACCTGAGAGAAACCCTCTGCAGCAGGAATCGCCATGCATGGTTTCTCTCCAGTAGGAATCTCCATGAATGGTTTCTCTCCAGTAAGAATGACAATTAATGGTTTCTCTTCCGTAGGAATGACCATGATGATTTCTCTCCAGTGAGAATCCCCATGAATGGTTTCTATTCCGTAGGAATGACCATGCATTGTTTCTCTCCAGTAGGAATCACCATGCATGGTTTCTCTTCAGTAGGAATCACATTGAAAGGATTTTCTGTAGTATGAAGCACCACGAATGGTTTCCCTGCTGTATGAAACACCATGAATGGTTTCTCTCCAGTAGGAATCACCATGAATGGTTTCTCTCCAGTATGGATCACCATGAATGGTTTCTCTGCAATATGAATCACCATGCATGGGGTTATATTCAGTAGGAATCACCATGAATAGGTTCTCTCATGAATGAGTAGGTATCACCATGAATGATTTTCCTGCTGTATGCATCACCTTGAATGGTTTTCTCCAGTGTGAATCACCTTGAATGGTTTCTCTCCAGTATGAATCACCATGAATGGTTTCTCTGCAGTATGAAGCACCAGTATGTGGTTCTCTTTAGTATGAATCACCATGAATGGTTTCTCACCAGTATGAAACACCATGAATGGTTTCTATCCATTAGGAATCACCATGAATGGTTTAGCATACTGGAGAGAACATTAAGTATTGTAATACATACTGGATACAACCATTTACTCATACTGGAGAACAATACTGGAGAGAACCCATTGAACTTTTATGATGCACATTGGAGAGAAACCATGCACACTGGAGAGAAACCATTCACTCACGTTGACTCGTACTGAAGGCAACACATTTACAATGGACAATGCACAACAACTGCACAATGGACAGAATCCATTCGCTCTTTTAGATGCACTTTGGAGAAAAGCCGTTTTCTCTTAATAATGCAAACTGCACAAAAATCATTCACTCGTTGTAATACATACTGGATAGAAACCAGTCACACACGGTAATGTATACTGACGACAAACTATTCACACTTTGTACTACATACTGGAGAGTAACTATTTACGTACTGTAATTATTTTATAACTGCTTGAAATCATTCACACTGGAGAGAAACCATTTACTTAGGGATGCACACCGGAAAGAAACAGTTTTTTTGCGAAGAAACCATTCACTTTTGTGAAGCATTCTGGAAATAACCTATTCACTCGCGCAGGATATGAACATGAGGCAAACCATTCACACATGATGTTTCATACTGGAGAGAAACCGTTTACTCACGGATATGAACACTGGAGACAAACTATTTACTCTTGCTACATACTGGAGAGAAACAGTTAACTCAGTTTTGCACGCTCGAGAGAATCCCATACTTGGATTTGTTTTCTAACGCTCGTCATTAAGCTCGTATTTCTAAAATGTCCATGTATTACTAGCCCTTAATCAGTCGTGTATCCATAAGTTACACAAAATCACTGTTGTAACTAGTTTAGACATGCCATATCAGGGATATTCAGGCCATGCCCAGGGAATTTCACCTATGCTTTAATCTTAAATTTAGAGCCTGGTTACCATAAAACTAAGGTAAACAGAGGCCCTCCGACACATTAACAAGAGCTGCTCGCAATAGGGTGTGGACTATTGTTTTGGTGTCTGCAGTGTTTGCCGCTATCTGTGGTCTGTAGTTCGATGCTGTTGAAGTGGTGTAGTGATTTTTCGCTCTACTGGCCGAAGGTCAGGCCAGCTTATGGTATGACGTGTTGTACGTAGTGTGTCCGTCCGTCCGTCCGTCGTCCGTCCGTTCCGTTAACATTTTCTTGTGGGCGTTCTAGCCCCTCGATTTTTCATCCGATCTTCACCAAACTTACAAAGTAGTTATATACCCATAGGAACTGTGACAAGTTCTTTAATCAGCCAGATTCACTCGCAAATACATTGAACTGGCCGAAATGCATAATCTTGCCTTGTGGGCACTCTTGCTCCTCCATTTTACATCCGAACTTGACTAGACTGACACAGTAGTTATATATCCATAAGATCTCGGATGAGTTTTTGAACCAGCCGGATTCGATCACTAATATTTGAGTTATCTGCCCTTGAATTGGAAAAACAGCATAATTTTGTCTTGTATGCGCTATAGCCCCTCCATCTTTTTATCCGAATTTAAACAAGCTTATAAAGTATCCATAAGATCTCGGTCGAATTCTTGAACCAACAAATAGCTGAGTTATCTCCGCTTGAACGGGAGAAAATGGATAATTTGTCTTGTGGGCACTCGAGCCCCTCCATTTTTATCCGATTTTAACCAAGCTTACACAGTAGTTATATATCCAAAAGACCTCGGACGAGTTCTTGAACCAGCTAGATTCGATTGCTAATAGTTATCTGCCCTTGAATTGGAAAACATACATATGTTTGCCTTGTGGGCACTCTAGCCCCCACCAATTTTCATCTGATCTTAACAAAACATACACAGTAGTTAAATATTCATAATATCTTGGACGAGATCTTGAACCAGCCATATACCATTTTAAATAGCTGAGTTATCTGCCCTTGCAGTGGCAGAAACGCATAATTTTACCTTGTCGGCACTCTAGCCACTCTATTTATTTATCCGATCTTAACCAAACTTTTCCAGTAGTTATGAGTTCTTGAACCAGCCAGATTCGATCACTAATGTCCGAGTTATCTGCCCTTGAATTAGCAAAAATGCATACTTTTGTCTTGTATGAACTCTAGCCCCTCCATTTTCTATTCGATATTAACCAAACTTACACAGTAGTTATACATCCTGAAGATCTCACAGACGAATTTTTGAACCAGCCAGATCCGATTGCTAATATCTGAGTTATCTGCCCTTCAACTGGCAAAAATACATAATTTTGCCTTGTGTGCATTCTGGGCCTTCCATTTTTCATCTGATCTTAACCAAACTTACACAGAAGTTATATTCATCAGATCATAAGATCTCGGACGATTTCTTGAACCAGACATATTCGATTGTGAATAGTTGAGTTATCCTGCCCTTGAATTGGCAAAAACACATAAGTTTGCCTTGTGGACACACTATCCGATCTTAACCAAACTTACCCAGTAGTTATATATATATCCATAATATCTCGCTCGAGTTTTTGGACCAGCCAGATTCGATCACTTCTGCCCTTTAATTGGCAAACATGCATACTTTTGTCTTGTTGGCACTCACGCCCCTCCATTTTTATCCGACTTTAAATGGACACACGGCACTCTTGCGTTTTTGTCAGTTAAAAGTGTGTGTGTGTTTGTGTGTGTAGTTCTAAGGTTTATAGTCCCTCCGCCATAAAACCAATATGACGTCCTAAAGGTATAGGTACAATAGAGTCTGGACTTTAAACAGTTAAAATTTGCGCCTCGATTTATTTCAACTGACTCATTTTGACTTTAAAAATGCTTGCATATAATTAAATAAAAAAAATCAGATTTCAATTTTCTTCGTTTTTCTACCATTTTTTTTAAACATGTTATTGGTGCAATATTGTCAAAAGTAAGTAACATGTAAAAACAATTTGCTTTCAACTATCCTAACAATTGATATTAATGATTGCAAATATGTTGAAAAACTGACGGGACGCAGCGAGTTTTAAACACATCAAGATTGTCATGTGTCCCTTTAACCAAACTTACACACTAGTTATATATCTATAAGATTTCGGACGGGGTTTTGAACCATCTGTATTCGATTACTAATAGTTAAGTTATATGCCTTTGAATTGGCAAAAATGCATACTTTTGTCTTATGGGCACTAGCACCTCCATTTGTTTGTTAAAATCTGATTTTAACCAAACTTACACAGTAGTAATATATCTATAAGATCTCAGACGAGATCTTGAACCAGCCAGATTCAATCGCCTATGGATGAGTTATGGCCCTTTCATTATCCGAAATTTCATAATTTGCCATCGTTGCCATAAAAACACATTAATTTGCCATCTGAATTGAATGTTGTTTAACGGCTCATCAACACAGTATAGGTTATTTAGAGCCGCCCTAGAGAGAGGGGAAGGATACATAGGAATCCGGGAACCGTGCCCTACTCTTACTATCGAATAGATTCCTATGGTTCTTTAACGTGCTCGGAGGATAGACCGATACATGGGATCGCTCGGTTTACGTCCCCATCCGACGGACGAGGCTAAGGGAAAGTGTCTTGCCCAAGAACACACCGACGAAAATCTGATATTAACCAAACTTTCACATATTATGTATAACAATAAGGTCTTGTGCATGTACAAGTATTTTAATCACATATATCTGATGGTATCAAAGTGAGTTATCTGCCCTTGAATCTGAAAAAAACAACATATTTTGACCTTGTCACCACCATAGCACTTCCATTTTTTTTACAAGCAGAATGTGTATTGAATAATCAGATCTTGGACAAGTTATATCAGATGGTATTAAAGTGAATTATCTGCCCTTGAATTAGCAAACATGGCATACTTGTTACCTCTATAGCCTTTCCATCTTACATCCAATATTAACAATTTATATACAGAACGTGTATAATAATATCTTCGACAAGTTCTTCAATTATGACTATATGATGGTACTCAGGGAGTTATTTGCCATTAAATTGCCAAAAAATGACATAGTTTGTCCTTTTCACTACAGCACTTCTATTTTCCATTCAATCTTAACAAAAAAAAAAAGAATGGCTTTAGGTTAAATACCTCTTGCCCCAATTGGTTCGCTCCCTGGAGCAGATATGACATAGGGAAACTTCATCTTCCGTCATCTCCCTCTGAGGTTCCTATCCGATAATAACCTAACATTCATGTTCTTTAAAGGCACTAACCCGCCAAATAACGGCCAAATTAAACTACAAAATCGTTTATCAAAGTTTATTTAAAACCTATCCAGGTGTTCATGTCATAAAATAATGTGTATGTGCCGATTAAAAGTATAGGTTTATTCACCGGTTCTTAAAACACCCATGATTGAATATGCGTAAATGAATTATGGGTTAGTAACTATTAATTCGAGGCTCCAGTTTTGGGGTTTAACCTGGCTGGTTAAAGTCGTTTATATTGTGTCTTTATAGTTTGGATTCTCAAAATATGTAATATATATATATATATATACCTCATAGCTAGTAGGGTTAGAAACAACGTATATCTGTTATAACATGTGTCTGTTGATGGCGGGAGACTTTAACGGACAATGTGCTACTGACATACAACGCGCAATTAGCCTACAATTAACAACATTGAGTTGTTCTTTGAAAGGAGAAAACACAGCCATAATATCGAAATCAATAAGACATTGGTGATATTTCGAGCCTTATACTAAAACCACTGTTTTATTAACCCTCAAGACGTCTGGAATTGACGTCTGCTTTAATAAGCTTGCAGACGATGCCCCTATAGAAGCATCGTATTGACATTTATGATGAGTTGGCTTGTGATATTGACCGATACGTCTGAGCCGTAGCAAAATCATCAGAGATGGACATACGTCATGGAAAAGCCACGCAGTTTGTTTTAAGTAATATTTTTAGCATGTCCATTTCATGTGTTTGCTATACTCTAACTTCCGATTAGTGGTAGTTAGAGTACACCAGTCATTATGACAAGTGTTATTTTTATTAAATCATTTACACCTGTGCAAATGCAAAGGAAATGTCAGCGACCGTGCTATAAATTCCATTTATCAGAAGTAAAACGTATGGTAAAGCGTCGCCCGTTTGTTTGCCCTAAATTAAACGATTTAATGCTATGCATTCTTCAAAAGGAAATTACCGACCAAACTATAATTATGTATAACCAATATCAGCCATTTTGTATGAAGCAAGAGGTAAGCGACACAGGCTCTTTGTTTTACTTAAGAATTGATTTGCATTTTTTTGGCGTTTATGCTATTTTAAAGGCGATTCTATTACTATATTTACATTATTTTCCCGTCGCCGTATTAACAACACTAATGTGCCTTGGGAGATTGATACTGATTAAAAAAAGTGCAAGAGCGACAACTACCGTCAGTGTTTTTTGAGACAGTGGAGACAGTACTTGCACAGTAGCTCCGCCTCCTTGAAAAACATATCTTATGCGAAACGAAACGTTATTTATTTTTTCGTCAGAAAGAATCATGTGTCTTCCTGAATGTAAATGTATAGTTTGCATTTCTTTTTTGTTTAAAACTAGTTAATTGTTTAATTCTTGCATATTCGGCATTTCCCAAAATGGATTAATACTTATTTAATGTACAGTTTACGGTCATAGGCCGTGCCCTTTATCGTCCTTACTGATATATTTTCTAAAAACGCAATATCATGACGTTTACGACAATGGATGGTATTTTGTCATGGGTTTGCATTCTGTGTAGATGGTAAGTTGAAGAATAATGGACAAATACAAACAATTCGATTATGTTTAATACGATATTTCTTTACTATAAATATATTCAGCAAGTGCTTTCAAAGCTTCCAGAGTTTCTTCGCCAGATGGTATAATCTGGTCTTCAGGGAGTAGGAAACCATGTGTGCCCGTATCGCGCAGTTCGACACCATAGGCAAACTTGACACCCGCCTTGCCGTACACCCAGTCGGCGCTACTTCCGCTAGCTACGTCTGGAGAAAATAAAACAGTTTATCACATAACATGCGGTGTGGGAGTGTAATAACACCATTCAATATTTTCGATATTTCGCTAGTGGTATAACATAACGGTAATGACGTCATGGAAGTCACGTTAATGTACGTTTTCTGACGTAATGCGACGATATAAGTTATGTAATAAATAGAATCTCACATACGTTCTCATTCATTATTGAATTTATTGAACTCGTTAGCAAAAATGATATAATGCACGGCAAGAGCCTCGCATTCTATCATTTTGCCAACTCGTTTAATAAATTCAATAATGAATGAGTACTCCTGTAAGATCCTCTATTTATTTATTTATTATAACTAGTAATACGCCTGACAAGAAAAAGACCCGCCTGATAAGAAACATATTTTTTTATTAATCACTTCATGGAACAAAAGGACGCGTTGAATAAAAAAAAAGACACACCAACCACTGTTTAGAGCACGATAATTTGTACATAGTTCGTTGAATTAAGTCTTGAAATACGGTACTTAAAACAGAATTTCACACCTGACCAGTTCTTTGGATGAGACTTTAAACCGAGGTCTGTTCGATAAAATGCCGAGTGGAATACAGCGAGGATGATATAGACGTCAAAGCCAGGCAGGCAGTCAACATGTTGGTTCTTCCTTGCCAACATGTTAAGGGGGCTGGAGGCGATCTTGAAGAACTATGGGTGTCAATCAAAATGCAGAATGCGTATCAGCTGCATATACACTTAAGAAGGGCGTGTGATCTGTACAATGAAATTGTCGTTAATGAAACAGTTTGGTCGACGACTCGAGACAGACAGGCAGGCAGGCAGGTAGAACAGACAGACAGACAGACATACAACATACATACAGACAGACAGACAGACAGGCCAGGAAGACAGACATACAGACAGACAGATAGACAGACAGACAGACGATGTTATACTTACAGACTGTCCGTGCAATGCTTCCATGTACATACTTTGTACCGTACATCTTTTCCAAAGCAGTCACCGCCTTGACTGAACCTTCATCCTGTTATGGAAAGTAAACGATCATGGCAGATGGCATGGCGATGTATGAGCGTAAAATTGTTTCCTTTTTCAATTTTCCTTATTCCTTATTCGAATAAGGAAAATTGAAATGCTATTCTTATATCCTTATTTCTTATTCAATTGAAAGAAAGATTATGAAAACTTGAGAGTTAACCTATAAAAAAAATGTTATATATTATGTAAAATTATAGAAACAAATATGCTTTTGTACGTAGTTTTAGTATACCAGATATACCAGTAATGGTAATGTATCAGAAATGGTTTCTTCTTTGGCTATGTTTCTATTTCATTGACAGTGTGATCTCCTTTGCTTTGTCTATGGCTTTTGTTGTCAAAGGAAAGCATATATATACTTATGTGAGTAATGGTATGACTATTGTATAATATATGACAACACTGAAATACTGATTATACTGCACTTAGTGTCGGTTTATAATGCAATTCCGTACACTAAATATCTTCAAACATTCTATCAAATTCTTACTGGAATCTGTTGCGTTTTCATTAACCTGTAATATAGCGCAATATATGAAATGACACGGTCAACAGGAGCAAACAGTGGCCGCGATATAATACCGATATTGTAGAAAAATGAATTGAACTGAATTGGATTTTATAATTGCACCAACAGCTAAGGTCATATGGCGACTTTCCCAGGTTCCATTGTGGAGGACATTGCAGTAAACCAAACCCATATTAATATACAGGGTGCTAAGGGGACACACGGCAATCTTGATTTTTTTAAAAGCTCACTGTGTCTGAGTTTTTCTACACAACTTGCATTTATTCAATCATTAATATTAATTATTCGAATAGTACAAAGAAATTGTTTTTAAAAAATATTTACTGTTGATTATATTACACCAATAATGTATTTAAACATTGTAGAATCAGCCGAAACAATGAAACTCAAAATTGTATTTGATTATATGTAACCAGGTTTAAAGTCAAACTGATACCGAATAAAAAAAATACAGTCGATCATTGCTTGATAAACACGTCAAGAATGTCGTGTGTCCTTTTAAGTTTCGTAGACGTCAGTCAAGTAGCTAAAGCCATCTTAAAAAAGTAACACAAAACAGTCAAAATTTCAAATTTGAGAAGATAAATAATTGTTCACCTGATCATCGAAATCTTTGGGTAGGTCTTTCGTATACCCCCATGGCGACATCCACATCTGGGAATAGCTGTGGAAGTCTATGAAACCCTTAAGACTCTTCAGGTTATTTAAGAAATCCGCCACTCCTTTCACCTCCACCTCGGAAAATGCGCTGGGGCCACAATACGTATCGGAACACGGATCCTTACTAGCACCCTCTTCTGTAAACAGAAACAATTTGTTTGTTTGCTTGTTTGTATGGTGTTTTACGTCATTTTCAACACAGTCGGTCGATTTTTTTTTGTGGTGGAGGCATACCATCCACTTTTCCTGGGTAGAACCAGTACTGTACACCACCCGCCATCCGTAAGAATCGACACTTCCACACTTACAAGTCGAGCTGCCAGTGGGATTCGAACTCGCAGCGGTGAGAGGCGAAGATTTATAACGAAACATCATTAACCATTCGGCCACGGAGACGCGTAAATAGTAACAAACAAACAAACAGATAGAAGACAAGTCTTTTATATTCTTGCTTACACTTTTAAAATATTTTAAGCGGACACAGGAGATATGTTTTCTTTTTATTATGAAATGTTTCATAAATGTATTTTGTAAACAAGTACTATAAGTAAGTAAGTAATAAAGTAAGTAAGTAAGTAAGTAAGTAAGTAAGTAAGTAAGTAAGTAAGTAAGTAAGTAAGAGTAAGTAAGTAAGTAAGTAAGTAAGTAAGTAAGTAAGTAAGTTAAGTAAGTAAGTAAGTAAGTAAATAAGTAAGTAAGTAAGTAAGTAAGTAAGTAAGTAAGTAAGTAAGAGTAAGTAAGTAAGTAAGTAAGTAAGTAAGTAAGTTAAGTAAGTAAGTAAGTAAGTAAATAAGTAAGTAAGTAAGTAAGTAAGTAAGTAAGTAAGTAAGTAAGTAAGTAAGTAAGTAAGTAAGAGTAAGTAAGTAAGTAAGTAAGTAAGTAAGTAAGTAAGTTAAGTAAGTAAGTAAGTAAGTAAGTAAATAAGTAAGTAAGTAAGTAAGTAAGTAAGAGTAAGTAAGTAAGTAATTAAGTAAGTAAGTAAGTAAGTAAGTAAAGTAAGTAAGTAAGTAAATAAGTAAGTCTAACAGTAACCCATACAAATGTTCTCCTCCCACAAATACAACAGGCTGGAAATAGGTCCTTATAATTAACTATATAATCCCCATTTAAATTAGTATTTATGATTTCGCAACAAAACACAACAGAGTCGTCGAGCTTTCCATACTGAATCGTTTCATTAACAATAATTAACCGGGAGGTAACACGCGGCTTATTGAATGCAGGTGCACATTTCATATGGAGTTGAAGCCCATTGTGAAGTGTTTCATTTGTGTTTGAATTGGCACCAGCCACTGTTCTAGATCTCCTCCCTTTAGCTCGCAACAATAAATATGTCAACGTTGTCTAAATAATATGAGTGTTAGTGTGACTCCTAATTAACATAAGTGACACCAAAGAAATAGTTTAACATTACGTGGTCCGAGTATTAACTTTCATACACCATCCAGCCCCTTCTCCAAGAAGCGATAACGGGGTTGGATGGGGTATGGAAAAAACACTTAATTTCGGCTCAAAAAGGTTTCGTGTTTAAAATTAAAACATTTAATAGGCAATTTTAAACAGGTTATCGATTTTTTCAGCAAAAATGTTTTTAAATGAGTTTTATCGTTGAAATATATTTGATAAAATCCTGCTAATATGAACTTTCCCGCCGCTTAATGGAATTAAGGCGGGACCACGTTATGAACCTCGGCCGACTGACGCTAATTTTATCCGCGTATTATTTTTATTATTATTATTATTTTTTTAAATTTAATATTAAAGGGACTTCTTGATTTTGTAATTATGATTATTATACATAACTTACATTTGTTCAATCATTAATATTAATTATGAATAGTATAAAGCAAACTCTGGTGTTCCTGGTCCGATATAGCTGGTTTTCGAACTAATCTGAGCTTTCGTCAATATCAACAATCTGGCCAAGTTTGGTAAAGATCAAATATAAAATGAAGGTGTTAGAATGATGAATATGGCATTTTCAGCAAAACAAGGGCCATAACTCTGGTGTTACTGGTCCGATTTGGCTGTGGTTTTAGAACTTGTCACCAATATTAACAATCTGGTAAAGTTTGGTAAAGATCGGATGAAAAAATAAGGTCCTGTCGTCTTAACGAGGCAAACTATAGCGTTTTTAACTAAATCAAGGGCCATAACTCTGGAGTTTCTGGTCCGATTTGGTCAGTTATCGAAATTGTCCAAGCTTTCATTGATATTAACAATCTGGTAAAGTTTGGTAAATATCCGATGAAAAATGAAGGCCCTATCGTCTTAACGAGCCAAAAGTTAACGACGGACGAACGGACGTTTCGCCATCCCATACAATAAAGATTCTTGTAGACGACACACTTTCTCATTGTACATGTGTGTGAAGTTACATGAAAATCCCTTCAGTTCTTTCAAAGTTATGGCTGATAATGATTGTTCCGGACGGAAGGACGAACGGACGAACAGTGTGATTACTATATGCCTGCCTTCGGGGGAATAAACGAATGAAAACACAAACATTTATTTAGTTATATGTAAGCAGCTTTAAATCTGGATTAATAAATCGGAACGCTAAATTAATTCTTGTGTGTGTGTGTGTGTGTGTGTATTTCTAAGGAATATAGTCCGTCCGCCTACGACAGGCGTCCTACCCGACGATTATAGGCACAATGGAGTCTGGACTTTTATCTGTGTGTTTCTGTGTGTGATGTGATATATTTCTACTTGAAGCAGCGAACTCAATGGTTTCTTTCTAGTGCTGCCACACTGGAATAACACGCCGTAGTTGCTCGTCAGGCAAGGATTACAAGTGACTACTCCATTTTTAAAGTCTTTGGTATGACGCGGTCAGGGGGACTCGAACCCACGACCTCCCGAATGCAAGGCAGACGCTCTAACCACTACACCACAATGCTTCGGTAAATTAATTCTTGATAAAAACTTCAAGATTGTATTGTGTCCCTTAAATTCAGTCTGATGAATTTAAAATAATTATGGTAAACAGAAAATTGAATTGAATATTTATTTTGTAGAATAGTTCATCCACAAACACATAGTTTAGGTTATTTCGAGGGAGAGAATGATAAATAGAAATCGCGATTGTCACGGCTATCACCGGTTTCATCGCCGGATTCAGATTCGAAAGTAGTTCTGTATTAATGAGTGCTAATCTTTTTTTCTTTAAAAATCTTTTTTAGTGCAGTTTCCTGTTATTTTTTTGGCTGTAACTGTATTCTGGACATGTTGTTGATATTTGAAAATGCAGCTTATCATGTTTTTGACAGGTTTTGATATAAATTTGAGAAGTGAAAGTAGACAGGGTATGAAATTGCAAGGGGTAAAAATAGTGTTGACCTTTGACCCGGTGTTAGTATACAACTGAAGAAGGTATTAAACCCCCTATTTCCTTGTTGATGTTTAATAGCAGACATGTTTATTTGCTTGATAAAGTAAGTTTCCCAGAATTCTAACGAGGTTTGAGTTTTTAACAGGTTGTCCACATTCTAACTTTACCATGGAAGGGCAATGGAGACTCATTTACGCTATTATAACCTTCAGTTCACTAAACCATCGCGACCCCAGTAAATATAAAAGGGAGGTAATATAATACAAAAGGGAGGTAATACAAATAATGAAAATATGCACAAATTCCTTCATTACCAGTAAAATTAATATATTTATACGTAGAAAGATAAGTTAGTGTGTCTAATAAAAAAGTACATTTTTAATAATCGCGTTTAGCATATATTTGCTAAATTTATAACCCTTAATAACAAATAAACACATACGTTTATATAAGAATTCAACGCCACATTTCAGCACGGACAAGGCTAACACTATATATCCTTAACTAGGATGCGGATGCCCCGCTATAAAATAATCAATTTTGCGCTCCTTTATTGGAGTAAATTGTAAAAAGAGTACGGTACATTATTCCCTAACAATATATTTAAAGGGACTGGAGGCGATCTAGAAGAGGAATTAGCCTCGATTTAAATACAAGAGAACACCATCGTTATATATGAAACGTGCACATGCATAGTAAGTTCTGCTAAAATATGATTTTAAAAAATATATGCAAATGCTTGGACTGGAAAGTATGATGACTCGGTATATCTTTTGTTGTTAATTAGTATGGGTTCATACTGATAGCAGTTGTACATATTCGTCGGTCAAAGTTTAGTACAAAACAAGAAACTATTATAGCCTAAAAGCAGCATATGTATTAATATTATAGATTTATGCACCAAAAACATATTGTTTAACACTAATTAAATTTAATAGTTTATGAGGCTTAGTTAGTTATATAAGTTGTATACGTTGGACGCGGGGAAGTGGGTGGGGTGGGGTGTAGGGGGAAGGGTGGAAGGTGGGTGTGGGGGGAGGGGGGAATTGTGCTTTTTGTTATTCTACAGGGCCAATGTAACGAATGAGTTTGAGACGCGGGGGAGTGGGGTGTGGTGGGGTGTAGAGGGAAGGGTGGACGGGAGGTGGGGTGGGGGTGGGATTGTGATTATTTTTATTCTACAGGGCCAACCGTAACGAATTAGTTTGTAATGACTATTTCACGTGGAATTTGATTCTGAACAGTATTATGTGCTATCCTAAGTTACTATCCAGGGTTAATTTATGCATGTTAAAGGGACCCATGACCATCTTGAAAAAGCTCACGACGTCCCGTTTGTTTTTCTACATAACTTGCATTTGTTCAATCATTAATATTAATTATAAAAATAGTATAAAGCAAATTGTTTTGCATATTATTAACTGTCGATTATATTACTATATTGCACCAATACTATACTGAAAGGAAAAAGAAACGCAGGGTGCGTAGTTCCGCTATATATTGTATGTTTAATATGCTACTGCTAATCGAATGGTACAGGGCGACATTAGGCCTGTCCTTTTAGAAAGAAGGTTTAAACAGCACTGAACACACCAATGGTTACCCCTTTAAAGTTTCATTATCGTCAGAATGCGCATTTGGCTCAAGCAGGTGAGCAAACTTAGGCTTTAAATGTTGCAATCACTTAACATTAAATACAGTACTGAACTGGCTCAATTTTTCAAAGAGGAAATTCAGCATTTATGAATTTCTTGTTACAACGTGTACTGTGATTAAAACGTCTACAACATCACAGTTGTGTCCTTTCTCTAACTAACTGCACTTTTTTTTTTACAAAACATCTTGGGATTTCCTTGGAATATATATGGAATTAAGTGTGCAGTATATGCAATATATAGCGGAAATACGCACCCTGCGTTTCTTTTTCCTTTCAGTATATATTAAACCCTATGGTAGAATAATATTTAATTAACTGCAAGCAGGTTTAAAGGGACACATGGCAATTTTGAAGTATTTAACAAGTATTAAAATTAGCCTCTTGATTTGTTTATCCAGTATCATTTTGGCTTTAAATATGCTTGTGTATATTTAAATACAAGTTTAAGTTTTCAGCTTTTCTTTGTTATTCTACCATAGGTTTGAATATATTATTGGTGAAATATAATAAGCAGTTAGTTATATGGAAAACAACATTTGCTTTATACTATTCTTATAATTAATATTATACTGGATTAATACATCGAGAGACTAATTGTGACTTCAGGATTGCCGTGTGTTCCTTTAATCATACTTTTGATGAATTCAAGTCACATACCTGAACTACAAGGTGTTGACTAGCTGAGAGAATCGTAGCTCTTATGGTGTGTACCTATGCCATGGTAGGTACATACCACCATTAGTGTTTACTCTACTTTTTAAACCAATCAGATGGCTCAGAATTTCAAATATTCATGTAGATTTTACTACCAGCGCTCTTCATGGTTTAGAGTGTGACCTATATAGAGACTGTCGATAAAACCTATCGTAAACACTAAGCCAGATAGAGTCTATGAAGAGAAAACATCACCACTAAGAAATCGCGGTCGGTCGCTACGTTCCCTTCCTTTCGGTTTCTTAATGGTGAAGATTTCTCTTCATAGCCTCTTTCCTATACTAAGAGTCATGATTCTCACGTCTAGGTGCTGACACCATATTTTGTTAACAGCTTTTGATCATAATTAATAGAGGACCATACTTCGTACGTTTTGGCTTGTTTCTGAAAGTCATATGTTCCTGTGACTGTTGGTATAAAATCCGTTTCTCGAGATTGTTTCAAAAACCAAAATTCTCCTATATATTTTGCCTTTAAGTTGGATAACATTGAAAGCATATGCCATTATGTCACTTTACGAATGATTGAAGAGAACACCGCTGCTATTTAATATATATGTGTGTGTGAGCGTGCGTGCGTGCATGTGCGTGAGTAATTATTAAATTGTATTTATGTTAAATTATTACGTTTCATATACGGAAATCATGTATGTTTTTAATTCTGATACGCTGCACGTATGAAACGCGTATACATACGTTAATTAATGTATGGAATGCATGCATTGTTTATTTGTTATTTGTTTCTGGTGTATAAGAATGAAAAGCATGCATGCTGTATTTTCTTTTGTATACATTAAGAGCATGCGTTTTTTTATGATTTGCTTCTCCGATAAATGTATGAAACACGTGCGCTTTTGTTGTATGAATTGAACATGATTAACAAAATGTATGGGTTTTGCCCTGAACATGGATTTATGCATCCCGTACAACTGGAGAACATGTTTTGGATGTGCGTTTTTTATGGGACAAGTATTCATTCTCAAAAAAGGCTTATACAGAATAGGGTGCATATTATGGGAAGCCATACCCGTCAAAATGTGGATATTTACAAACCATTCAATGACAGGCCATTTAATTCAACATGAAGTCATTTGATGACGTACATATTGATTCGATGCGACGTGTAAACTCGGTTCATTCGTTACAAAGTGAATTGATACGGTTCAAAGTGAAATGATACGATGTAAAATTTCAAACCATACGACGCAAAGTCATTTGATGACGTACATATTGATTCGATGCGACGTGTAAACTCAGTTCATTCGTTACAAAGTGAATTGATACGATGTAAAATTTCAAACCATACGACGCAAAGTCATTTGATGACGTACATATTGATTCGATGCGACGTGTAAACTCTGTTCATTCTTTACAAAGTGAATTGATACGGTTCGAAGTGAAATGATACGGTATAAACTCGGTTCATTCGTTACAAAGTGAATTGATACGGTTCGAAGTGAAATGATACGATGTAAAATGTCAAACCATACGACGCAAAGTCATTTGATGACGTACATATTGATTCGATGCGACGTGTAAACTCGGTTCATTCGTTACAAAGTGAATTGATACGGTTCGAAGTGAAATGATACGATGTAAAATTTCAAACCATACGACGCAAAGTCATTTGATGACGTACATATTGATTCGATGCGACGTGTAAACTCTGTTCATTCGTTACAAAGTGAACTGATACGGTTCGAAGTGAAATGATCGGGCGAAAACACAGTCGGTGTGATGCAAACGCAATCCGTTCGACAGAAACTGATTTCATTACGTGCAAAGTGAAACGGTGCGACATCTGGCGGCGATATTTGCCACATCCCTCGCAGGGTTATTTCCCCTACATAATATATGATAAATCAAAGTACTAAAAGTACTGAGAATGCAAGGTTTGATAGGAAAGACTGTATGGATATTTGCACGATCAAATTTCCATACATTTTACATAGTTTTAGCCAACTTGGCGATCTTTGGCGACCTACCAAAATCTTAGAGGGTCAATCCATTCCAAATATATTGTGATCAATTGTCATTAAACTGTTTCAAATCTAGACTAGAATATTATTTTATGAAATTGCTGATGGATAGACAGATTTGTGATTTGTGTTCATGGCCAAACTGTCACTCAAGATGACTTCCATGTCTAAAATTATGCCATTTACAGAGTGGCGTGTATTAAGTAGTCTTCCGGGAACAAGATGCACAAGAGGGCCTGTATCACTCTACTGGCTTGAATAGTCTAAGGCCGGAAAACAGTTTTTGTCTCGCCTATTCGAAGAAAAAAACAGACATAGGTGTTGCTTCTCCGGCGGCCATTCAAGTTTTGCGTCTAAGTCATTTTCTCACAAACTGTATGAACTAGACCTTTCAAACTTTGCTTGTAGTTGTATCTTGGGTGGTACATTGCAACGTGACAAAGCAAATGTGGAAGTGACCTTGACCCTCCAAGCAAAGGGCAGATAACTTAATAATTTTTAGGTTCAACTTTTGCGTTTAGGTCACTTTTTCACAAACTGTATGCACAAGACCTTTCAAACGTTGCTTATAGTTGTATCTTGGGTGGTACATCGCAACGTGATAAAGCAAATGTGGAAGTGACCTTGACCCTCCAAGCAAAGGGCAGATAACTTAATAATTTTTAGGTTCAACTTTTGCATTTAGGTCACTTTTTCACAAACTGTATGCACTAGACCTTTCAAACGTTGCTTATAGTTGTATCTTGGGTGGTACATCGCAATGTGATAAAGCAAATGTGGAAGTGACCTTGACCCTCCAAGCAAAGGGCATATAACTTAATAATTTTTAGGTTCAACTTTTGCATTTAGGTCACTTTTTCACAAACTGTATGCACTAGACCTTTAAAACTTTGCTTATAGTTGTATCTTGAGTGGTACATCACAACGTGACAAAGCAAATGTGAAAGTGACCTTGGCCCTCCAAGCAAAGGGCAGATAACTTAATTGTTACCTTCAACTTTTGCGTTTAGGTCACTTTTTCACAAACTGTATGCACTCTTTGCTTATAGTTGTATCTTGAGTGGTACATTGCAACGTGACAAAGCAAATGTGGATGTGACCTTCACCATCCAAGCAAAGGGCAGATAACTTTATTTGTTACATTTACATCACTCTCTCATTAACTATAATTATGCACTAGATGTTTTAAACCTAATTTATAGCTTAATCTTTGGAAGAAAACATATTTTATTTTGACATAGTTGTGTCTTGGGTAGTGCATCGTTTTGGATCCATGGATTTCATCTATGACCTTGACCTACTTTCTGGAGCTGATGATTTTTAGCTCTACTGGCCAAGGGCCTTCATTTTTCATCCGATCTTTCCAAAACTTTAACATATTGTTAATATCAATGAAAGCTCGCACAAGTTCGGAAACCAGCCAGATCGGACAAGTAACAGCGGAGTTATGGCCCTTGGTTTAGTTAAAAAATGCTATATTTTGCCTCGTTAATACGACAGGGCTTTCATTTTCATCTGATCTTTACCAAACTTTACCAGATGTTTTGCCTTTTTTTAATTATGAGTATATTTTCTTTTATTATTTGTTCATTTTTATTGTTTAAATTTGTTTTAAATATATATATATAATTTATTATTTTTTTATTTAATTTTTGATTTTTTTTTTTTTTTGTATTTGATATATTTATTGGTTTATTGTTTTAAATGTTTTTTGTTTATTTTTTTGTTGTTGTTTTTTAAAAAAAAAATGTATATATATATATATATTTATTTTTTTTATTTCATTTTTTTTTTCGGTTCGTTGATTTTTGATGGAGTTATGGCCCCTTGATATTTTTACTTTTAAATTTCTTGTCGGCTCTACTCCTCCTAAAGCCTTGTTGGATTTCGACGAAACTTGGCAGGAAGCATCGGTAAGATGTCTAGTTGTGCATATCGCGCTTTTTCCCAGTTCGCTGATTTATGACGGAGTTATGGCACTTTCACATTTAAATTTCTTGTCGGCGCTACTCCTCCCAAACTTTCTACAAAATTTGGCAGGAAGCCTCAGTATGATGTCCAGTTGTGCAAATCGCGGTATATCAATGAAATCTCGGACAAGTTCGAAAACCAGCTAGATCTTGTGAGTAACGACAGGTTATGGCCCTTGATTTGCTGAAAAATGCTATATTGTATTTCCTTTGTTAAATCTGTAGTTACTTCATTTTTTATCTGATCTTTACCATATTTGTTTAGAATGTTAATATAACCCCGACCCCCACCACACCGCCCCATTTTTATAAAATTTCATTCATAGAAGTGGGACAAATTAAAAAATACCCATGCCAGACTAGACACAGCAGACTTATTTCCCATGATTACCAAGTGAGCGATCTAAGGCCATCCTATCCCTGTTGTTTTTGCAATGTTTGAAAAAAAATACTGATGGGAATTTTATGTCGACAACCCTTGATGTAAGAGCCGTTTTAGCCAGTAGAGCATCCACAGGCCCTCTTGGGTCTCTTGTTTTTAATAGAATGGCATTTTACTTTTAAACAAATGCACTTAAATGTCATCTCAGCAAACGGCAAACTCCATTGTTTTTAGTTACTAAAATGTTTACAACCTCATTTAAGCATCATTGACCGTTTGTTTTTAAGTCCAGCCCCCGTTAGGCGAGACATGTGAATCCACGGATTTCTTGTTTAAAAAATCAAAGGCTATAACTCTGATGTGTCTAGTCTGATGCAACTGGTTTTGAACTTGTTCAGTGGCGTAACCTAGAAAACGTCTTCTGCTGCAGGGACAAATAACTTAACAAGAGGCACTACCCGTTGATTCAACTTCTCTATGTCTGTCCCACACATTGAAAAGAAACTTTACTGTAGTATTAACTAAAAAAAAAAAAATACAAATCTAGCTACCTAGCTACCGTATTTTACCTTGTATAGTACGCAGTTTTTTTTACTTCTTTTAAGGTTTCCGAAAGGGGGGTGCGTACAAATTACAATACAAGGAAACAATACAATAAGCTTTTTTTCTTGCATTTTATATGCAGAAAATCGATGTTAGACTGGAGAAAATCGCCGATAAAAACATCGGGGACGAAAGACAGACATTTGTGAATGCCGATAATACTTTATTTTTCGTGACTTACTCGCTTTATACAAGTAATTAATTGACTTAATTCCACTTAGAAATGAATAAAGTTTATTGTAAAGCTTGTTTTTATATAAATTTGTTGTAGAATTTCAATAAATGCTAGCTCGAAGAACAGTGACAAGGTTTAATTGTTTAATTAACCAACAGCAAGAAATAGTGTATGCTTAAATACTTTACAAACACAAGCATGAAATATTGTATGCTTAAATACTTTGCAAACACATTACCATTTATACATTCTCTTGTAGTATTTAATTACCCTCCCGTAAAAGCATATAGTTTTCCTCTTTTTTTGGTTAAAAGTTTCACTCAAAAATATTCAAAAAAATTGCGGAAAAAACTTACTTTTTGCCAAATTGGGAGTGTTACCATTTTTCGGTACAACTTATATAAGGAAAAAACTCACTGACCAATCAAGATACTGCAATGATATAATTTTGAATACCTGTACCTATGATTGGCCTTTCATAGATGGTATTTTTAGAATTCCTGAACAAATTTCGGATGTTAATGGATTTAAAATGGGCCATGTTTGGGCCCTTGTAATGTAATCAGATACCATTTTGCAATAAATTGCTTAGATTGTTGTTTTTTTAAAATCTATGATGCTTTCCCAATAATTTGCAACAATTTCCATCAGAATTTTAAATGCTGTGAATTGCCAAATCCTTGTCACAATATATTTGGAATGGATTGACCCTCTAAGATTTTGGTAGGTCGCCAAAGATCGCCAAGTTGGCTAAAACTATGTAAAATGTATGGAAATTTGATCGTGCAAATATCCATACAGTCTTTCCTATCAAACCTTGCATTCCCAGTTCCTTTAGTACTTTGATTTATCATATATTATGTAGGGGAAATAACCCTGCAAGTGATGTGGCAAATATCGCCGCCAGATGTCGCACCGTTTCACTTTGCACGTAATGAAATCAGTTTCTGTCGAACGGATTGCGTTTGCATCGCACCGACTGTGTTTTCGCCCGATCATTTCACTTCGAACCGTATCAGTTCACTTTGTAACGAATGAACAGAGTTTACACGTCGCATCGAATCAATATGTACGTCATCAAATGACTTTGCGTCGTATGGTTTGAAATTTTACATCGTATCATTTCACTTCGAACCGTATCAATTCACTTTGTAACGAATGAACCGAGTTTACACGTCGCATCGAATCAATATGTACGTCATCAAATGACTTTGCGTCGTATGGTTTGAAATTTTACATCGTATCATTTCACTTTGAACCGTATCAATTCACTTTGTAACGAATGAACCGAGTTTACACGTCGCATCGAATCAATATGTACGTCATCAAATGACTTCTTGTTGAATTAAATGGCCTGTCATTGAATGGTTTGTAAATATCCACATTTTGACGGTTATGGCTTCCCATAGTATTTAGTGTACATTTACACTTACTGCACCATTCCAGGTCCCAGTTCCTGTTAGGATCCACACCTATACACAAGCCGTGCTTGGATCGGGTCTTTCTCCACAAACGGGTCTGCGGAAAAGATGTAAATCCAACATTTATAACACTAAGCTGAGTATGGTGCCAGTATTTAGTATATTATGCAGAGTATGGGTGCCAGTATTTAGTATATTATGCAGAGTATGGGTGCCATTATTTAATATATTATGCTGTGTATGGGTGCCAGTATTTTGTATATTATTCTGAATATGGGTGCCAGTATTTAGTATATTATTCTGAGTATGGGTGCAACAATATTTAATATATTATGCTGTGTATGGGTGCCAGTATTTTGTATAATATGCTGAGTATGGGTGGCGGTATTTAGTATATTATGCTGAGTATGGGTGTCGGTATTTAAAGTATATTATGCTGAGTATGGGTGTCAGTATTTAGTATATTATTCTGAGTATGTATTTAGTATATTATGCTGAGTGTGAGTGCCCAGTATTTAGTATATTATGCAGAGTATGGGTGTCAGTATTTAGTATATTATTCTGAGTATGTATTTAGTATATTATGCTGAGTGTGAGTGCCCAGTATTTAGTATATTATGCAGAGTATGGGTGCTAGTATTTAGGTTATTATTCTGAGTATGGGTGCCAGTATTTAGTATATTATGCTGCCAGTATTTAATATGTTATGCTGTGTATGGGTGCCAGTATTTTGTATATTACGCTGAGTATGGGTGCCAGTATATTTGATATATTATTCTGAGTATGGGAGCCAGTAATTAGTATATTATGCTGAGTATGGGTGTCAGTATTTAAAGTATATTATGCTGAGTATGGGTGCCAGTATTTAGTATATTATTCTTAGTATGTATTTAGTATATTATGCTGAGTGTGAGTGCCCAATATTTAGTATATTATGCAGAGTATGGGTGCCATTATTTAAAGTATATTATGCTGAGTATGGGTGCCAGTATTTAGGTTATTATTCTGAGTATGTATTTAGTATATTATGCTGAGTGTGAGTGCCCAGTATTTAGTATATTATGCAGAGTATGGGTGCTAGTATTTAGGTTATTATTCTGAGTATGGGTGCCAGTATTTAGTATATTATGCTGAGTGCCTTTATTTAGTTTATTATGCTGAGTATGGGAGCCAGTATTTAGTATATTATGCTGAGTATGGGTGCCATTATTTAGTTTATTATGCTGAGTATGGGTGCCAGTATTTAGTATATTATGCTGAGTATGGGTGCCGGTATTTAGTATATTATGCTGAGTATGGGTGCCGGTATTTAGTATATTATGCTGAGTATGGGTGGGTGCCAGTATTTAGTATATTATGCTGAGTATGGGTGCCAGTATTCAGTATATTATGCTGAGTATGGGTGTCTGTATTTAGTTTATTATGCTGAGTATGAGTGCCAGTATTTAGTTTATTATACTGTGTATGAGTGCCAGTATTTAGTTTATTATGCTGAGTATGAGTGCCAGTATTTAGTATATTATGCTGTGTATGGGTGCCGGTATTTAGTTTGTTATGCTGAGTATGAGTGCCGGTATTTAGTATATTATGCTGAGTATGAGTGCCGTTATTAAGTATATTATGCTGAGTATGAGTGCCAGTATTTAGTATATTATGCTGTGTACGGGTGCCGGTATTTAGTTTATTATGCCGAGTATGAGTGCCGGTATTTAGTATATTATGCTGAGTATGGGTGCCGGTATTTAGTATATTATGCTGAGTATGGGTGCATGTATTGAGTTGATTATGCTGAGTATGAGTGTCAATATTTAGTTTATTATGCTGAGTATGGGTGCCAGTATTTAGTATATTATGCTGAGTATGGATGCCGGTATTTAGTATATTATGCTGAGTATGTGTGCCTGTATTTAGTTTATTATGCTGAGTATGGGTGCCAGTATTTAGTATATTATGATGAGTATGGGTGCAGGTATTTAGTATATTATGCTGAGTATGGGTGCCGGTATTTAGTATATTATGCTGAGTATGGGTGTCGGTATTTAGTATATTATGCTGAGTATGAGTGCCAGTATTTAGTATATTATGCTGAGTATGGGTGCCGGTATTAATTTTATTATGTTGAGTATGTGTGCCAGTATTTAGTTTATTATGCTGAGTATGGGTGGCGGTATTTAGTATATTATGCTGAGTATGAGTGCCAGTATTTAGTTTATTATGCTGAGTATGGGTGCCTGTATTTAGTATATTATGCTGAGTATGAGTGCCAGTATTTAGTTTATTATGCTGAGTATGGGTGCCGGTATTTAGTATATTATGCTGAGTATGAGTGCCAGTATTTAGTATATTATGCTGAGTATGAGTGCCTGTATTTAGTTATTATGCTGTGTATGGGTGCCGGTATTTAGTTTATTATGCTGAGTATGGGTGCCTGTATTTAGTTTATTATGCTGTGTATGGGTGCCGGTATTTAGTATATTATGCTGAGTATGAGTGCCAGTATTTAGTATATTATGCTGAGTATGAGTGCCAGTATTTAGTTTATTATGCTGAGTATGGGTGCCGGTATTTAGTTTATTATGCTGAGTATGGGTGCCGGTATTTAGTATATTATGCTGAGTATGAGTGCCAGTATTTAGTATATTATGCTGTGTATGGGTGCCGGTATTTAGTATATTATGCTGAGTATGAGTGCCTGTATTTAGTTATTATGCTGAGTATGGGTGTCAGTATTTAGTTTATTATGCTGAGTATGGGTGCCTGTATTTAGTTTATTATGCTGAGTATGAGTGCCAGTATTTAGTATATTATGTAGAGTATGGGTGTCAGTATTTAGTATATTATGCTGAGTATGGGTGTCTGTATTTAGTATATTATGTAGAGTATGAGTGCCAGTATTTAGTATATTATGATGAGTATGGGTGGGTGCTAGTGTTGGGAATCGGCTGAAAATTCCTGATCGATCATCAGAATATTTAACCGACCGATGATCGATCATTAATCGATTAAACATGGCTGCTGTAAAAGACAAGTGTAAGCCTTTTTCAAACTATATTGAAGGAAAGAATCACATTTCAAGTATGTTCTGGTAATAAAGGAACTGAATGAAACTGACGAACATATATTTAAAAAAAATAAGTTGTGATACCCACTATACATTTGTGATTACTTGTTGCAAAATTATAACTCATTTTATTTTCTGGTATATTTTAGTATTAGAGAATTAGAGAATGAAATAAGCCATAATTTTCAACACCCGAGTAAAGTCGATCATGAAAAATTGTAATCGATTAATCAGATCAAAGGCACTGATCGATGATCGATCAACTCGATTAATCGGAACAACACTAGTGGGTGCCAGTATTTAGTATATTATGATGAGTATGGGTGGGTGCCAGTATTTAATATATTATGCTGAGTATGGGTGCCTGCATTTAGTATATTATGCTGAGTATGGGTGTCAGTATTTAGTATATTATGCTGAGTATGGGTGTCAGTATTTAATATATTATGCTGAGTATGGGTGCCTGCATTTAGTATATTATGCTGAGTATGGGTGCCTGTATTTAGTATATTATGCTGAGTATGGGTGCCTGTATTTAGTATATTATGATGAGTATGGGTGTCAGTATTTAATATATTATGCTGAGTATGGGTGCCTGCATTTAGTATATTATGCTGAGTATGGGTGCCTGTATTTAGTATATTATGCTGAGTATGGGTGCCTGTATTTAGTATATTATGATGAGTATGGGTGTCAGTATTTAATATATTATGCTGAGTATGGGTGCCTGCATTTAGTATATTATGCTGAGTATGGGTGCCTGTATTTAATATATTATGCTGAGTATGGGTGTCTGTATTTAGTATATTATGCTGAGTATGGGTGCCTGTATTTAGTATATTATGCTGAGTATGGGTGCCTGTATTTAGTATATTATGATGAGTATGGGTGTCAGTATTTAATATATTATGCTGAGTATGGGTGCCTGCATTTAGTATATTATGCTGAGTATGGGTGCCTGTATTTAATATATTATGCTGAGTATGGGTGCCTGCATTTAGTATATTATGCTGAGTATGGGTGCCTGTATTTAGTATATTATGCTGAGTATGGGTGCCTGTATTTAGTATATTATGATGAGTATGGGTGTCAGTATTTAATATATTATGCTGAGTATGGGTGCCTGCATTTAGTATATTATGCTGAGTATGGGTGCCTGCATTTAGTATATTATGCTGAGTATGGGTGCCTGTATTTAGTATATTATGCTGAGTATGGGTGCCTGTATTTAGTATATTATGCTGAGTATGGGTGCCTGTATTTAGTATATTATGCTGAGTATGGGTGCCTGTATTTAGTATATTATGCTGAGTATGGGTGTCAGTATTCAGTATATTATGCTGAGTATGGGTGTCAGTATTGAGTATATTATGCTGAGTATGGGTGTCAGTATTTAATATATTATGCTGAGTATGGGTGCCTGCATTTAGTATATTATGCTGAGTATGGGTGCCTGTATTTAGTATATTATGCTGAGTATGGGTGTCAGTATTCAGTATATTATGCTGAGTATGGGTGTCAGTATTTAGTATATTATGCTGAGTATGGGTGTCAGTATTTAATATATTATGCTGAGTATGGGTGCCTGTATTTAGTATATTATGCTGAGTATGGGTGTCAGTATTTAATATATTATGCTGAGTATGGGTGTCAGTATTTAGTATATTATGCTGAGTATGGGTGCCTGTATTTAGTATATTATGCTGAGTATGGGTGCCTGTATTTAGTATATTATGCTGAGTATGAGTGTCAGTATTTAGTATATTATGCTGAGTATGGGTGCCTGTATTTAGTATATTATGCTGAGTATGGGTGCCTGCATTTAGTATATTATGCTGAGTATGGGTGCCTGCATTTAGTATATTATGCTGAGTATGGGTGCCTGCATTTAGTATATTATGCTGAGTATGGGTGCCTGCATTTAATATATTATGCTGAGTATGGGTGCTGGTATTTAGTATATTATGCTGAGTATGGGTGTCAGTATTTAGTATACTGTGCTGAGTATGGGTGCCTGTATTTAGTATATTATGCTGAGTATGGGTATACTATGCTGAGTAAGGGTGCCTGTATTTAGTATATTATGCTGAGTATGGTTATACTGTGCTGAGTAAGGGTGCCAGTATTTAGTATATTATGCTGAGTATGGGTGCCAGTATTTAGTATATTATGATGAGTATGGGTGGGTGCCAGTATTTAGTATATTATGCTGAGTATGGGTGCCAGTATTTAGTATATTATGCTGAGTATGGGTGCCTGCATTTAATATATTATGCTGAGTATGGGTGCCTGCATTTAGTATATTATGCTGAGTATGGGTGTCAGTATTTAGTATACTGTGCTGAGTATGGGTGCCTGTATTTAGTATATTATGCTGAGTATGGGTATACTATGCTGAGTAAGGGTGCCTGTATTTAGTATATTATGCTGAGTATGGTTATACTGTGCTGAGTAAGGGTGCCAGTATTTAGTATATTATGCTGAGTATGGGTGCCAGTATTTAGTATATTATGATGAGTATGGGTGGGTGCCAGTATTTAGTATATTATGCTGAGTATGGGTGCCAGTATTTAGTATATTATGCTGAGTATGGGTGCCTGCATTTAGTATATTATGCTGAGTATGGGTGCCTGTATTTAGTATATTATGCTGAGTATGGGTGCCTGTATTTAGTATATTATGCTGAGTATGGGTGCCAGTATTTAGTATATTATGATGAGTATGGGTGGGTGCCAGTATTTAGTATATTATGCTGAGTATGGGTGCCAGTATTTAGTATATTATGCTGAGTATGGGTGCCTGCATTTAGTATATTATGCTGAGTATGGGTGCCTGTATTTAGTATATTATGCTGAGTATGGGTGCCTGCATTTAGTATATTATGCTGAGTATGGGTGCCTGTATTTAGTATATTATGCTGAGTATGGGTGCCTGTATTTAGTATATTATGCTGAGTATGGGTGCCTGTATTTAGTATATTATGCTGAGTATGGGTGCCTGTATTTAGTATATTATGCTGAGTATGGGTGTCAGTATTTAGTATATTATGCTGAGTATGGGTGTCAGTATTTAGTATATTATGCTGAGTATGGGTGTCAGTATTTAGTATATTATGCTGAGTATGGGTGCCTGTATTTAGTATATTATGCTGAGTATGGGTATACTATGCTGAGTAAGGGTGCCTGTATTTAGTATATTATGCTGAGTATGGTTATACTGTGCTGAGTAAGGGTGCCAGTATTTAGTATATTATGCTGAGTATGGGTGCCAGTATTTAGTATATTATGATGAGTATGGGTGGGTGCCAGTATTTAGTATATTATGCTGAGTATGGGTGCCAGTATTTAGTATATTATGCTGAGTATGGGTGCCTGCATTTAGTATATTATGATGAGTATGGGTGTCAGTATTTAATATATTATGCTGAGTATGGGTGCCTGTATTTAGTATATTATGCTGAGTATGGGTGCCTGCATTTAGTATATTATGCTGAGTATGGGTGCCTGTATTTAGTATATTATGCTGAGTATGGGTGCCTGCATTTAGTATATTATGCTGAGTATGGTTGTCAGTATTTAGTATATTATGCTGAGTATGGGTGTCAGTATTTAGTATATTATGATGAGTATAGGTGGGTGTCAGTATTTAGTATATTATGATGAGTATGGGTGGGTGCCAGTATTTAGTATATTATGCTGAGTATGGGTGCCTGCATTTAGTATATTATGCTGAGTATGGGTGCCTGCATTTAGTATATTATGCTGAGTATGGGTGCCTGCATTAATATATTATGCTGAGTATGGTTGTCAGTATTAAGTATATTATGCTGAGTATGGGTGCCAGTATTTAGTATATTATGCTGAGTATTGGTGCCAGTATTTAGTATATTATGATGAGTATGGGTGGGTGTCAGTATTTAGTATATTATGCTGAGTATGGGTGCCTGCATTTAGTATATTATGCTGAGTATGGGTGCCTGTATTTAGTATATTATGCTGAGTATGGGTGCCTGCATTTAGTATATTATGCTGAGTATGGGTGCCTGTATTTAGTATATTATGCTGAGTATGGGTGCCTGTATTCAGTATATTATGCTGAGTATGGGTGCCTGTATTTAGTATATTATGCTGAGTATGGGTGCCTGTATTTAGTATATTATGCTGAGTATGGGTGTCAGTATGTAGTATATTATGCTGAGTATGGGTGTCAGTATTTAGTATATTATGCTGAGTATGGGTGTCAGTATTTAGTATATTATGCTGAGTATGGGTGCCTGTATTTAGTATATTATGCTGAGTATGGGTATACTATGCTGAGTAAGGGTGCCTGTATTTAGTATAACCTT